>APFE031180083.1:22002-33171 GCA_000404065.3 Pinus taeda
TAAAAACTTAAATATTTTTTTTAAAACTTAGAAAAAAAATTTAACATTTGAAAGAAATTCTTTTATGTACCAGAATTTACATAGCTCATAAAGATTTGGTTTTATGCATGGTGGTCCACATGACTAACAAACAAACTCTAATCTATTTCTTATGCTACTGTCATCACGTGGCTTGCCATATCTGCTACGAGTGATATTAACTTTGCCCACTCCGTCCTGTACGTGGCCCGGGCAGGTGGTCCCAATCTCACTAACCACTTGGAAACCCCGCCTCATCGACGGTGGAGAATGCCTTCTGCGATTCGACGGTGGCGACCTTCACGGGTCTGACCTCTTCTCCGAGATGCAATCTGATTGATCTCATTTGTTGGGTAGCTACTTGCAGAGCCTGCTTCGGTTCAGCCCTTACATTAGCAGCTCCAGTGAACCAGGCATACAAAACTTCGTTCAAATTGCTCGTATTGAATAGTGTTTAGGTCCTTTAGGTAAATTGCATTTTCGCAGAGCTAATCTTACTCATATTCTTAACTCACTTAGCTGGAGTGCTACTCGCTCACTGTTTCTCGATTCATGATTTCATTTATGAGGGTTCCATGCTGCTTGCAGGATGATCCGGGTATTGCAAAGGCTCCCAGCTGTTCCAGAAAAGAGTTGCTCCTTCAATAAGGGTCTCAACGTTCCCCAAGTAAGCCATATTCGCTTTGGAAATAGTTTCCTATTTTTTTCTATTACTGTCATAGTTATTGTTAACAGTCACACTAACCACATTTCTTATGGCTATGACTCCATGCAGGCTGTCTGATGACCCCCATGAATCTCTTAGCCACATCTGGTGGAAAGCGCTCCTCTATTATTGGCTTTAAGGGTTTCCAGGTATGAAATTTGTTCCGGTCTGTTGCCCTCGGCTGAAGAGTTAAGGTTAAGGGTTTTAGAAGACTTGCCCAAGTTCATCGAAGGGTCTTCCCTTTCGGGATTTCTTTCTACATAAAGTTTGTCAATAAGGGCAATGTTCCCCTTACGAGCTTAGTGATTATAAATGCATAGGCATACATAGACTCTAGTTTGTTTATTATTTGTAATTATACTGGTAATCCCATGTTGAGGAACTGTATATAATCTTCTCAGTTGTTATGTGGTTAACTTTGGTGCATAGCTGTGATTATTATGCCCAATGCATCGAACCCTTTGCGCTATTATGTAATATAATACCTTGTTGGTTTTTTTTTTAAGATGGCGTGAATATATATATTAGGACTGTTCACATTTCATGGTCTTACCTACGTTGAAACTATGTATCTTTTTTAAGTTGAGATGTGGCCTTGGCGAGCATAGAGCTCTGTTCTTTACATTTAATATTGAGTTTCAGTTATAAAGTCCTTTGTTAAACCACATTTGGGTTTTGGTCATATTCCTACTGTGCGCGATTCTTGTTTGAAAATATCAGTGCTCGTTCACTCAGGGTCAATGCATTAATATTTCCCCTAAAACACCAATTTCTCTATCAGTTTGCCTTCTGTTCTTAATCCTGAGGGTTCTATTCCTAGAATGGTTCAGCTACAACCCAAACTAGGGGTCCACTATTATACTCCGGCTCGGGCTTTCTTGGGTTCATCCACGGCTCATAACCCTGACCACGGGGCAGAGCGACCCATCTTCATACACCCCACACTTGTTGTCTGCTTCTGAACATGTTATTATGCTCTAACATTTGTCTTTAGGTATCTTCAAATGAGGCATCTATTACAGTTCTTTATTGTCTTTATGTTACTTGTGAACAAGCAACTGTTATTATTTATTTATGGTCTTTAAGTTGCTTGCGAACGAGGCAACTATTATCAGTTCTTTTTTTTTGCTTCTGTTGCTACATTTGTCCTTAGATTATTTTCAAATGAGACTTCTGTTATCAGATCTATATTTAGTCTTGCGTATGAGAAAGATTTTCCACTTCCATTTTTTTATTTAGGAACTAACTACAAAGTCCCTTAGTTGTCATATAGTTATGATATTTGAAAGCTCATTAGTTCAAGTAGCCTATTTCATTTTCCTCCCTAAGGTCTTAACTTTATTTTCCTTAATGTATGGAACTGGTAATATAACTATACTCTTTCTTTGCAACAGAATCACTCTACTAGCATTCTAAAGATTGTCGAAATGAATTTGTTCAACTAAATCGAATTCAACCGAAATGAAGTTGTTCAACTAAATCGAATTCAACTTTTCCATTCTGAATAGGGTTATCTAAACAAAGAATGTTAATTAAATTGTTAACTGAGAAAAACTCTCCTTGATAGTTACACTTCTAATTGTATTTTCAGAATTAGAAATCCTAAATATAAAGAAAGTATATGAGCTTGCTATATTTATTTTGGTTATAACTCTAGGAACTTGTTGCTTGTAGAGAGATAACACTTCTAATTCAATTCAGATATTAGTACAGTCTTCGGTTGGTACCTCATACCTGTGTTGCTTTCAAATAAGTAACTCTAGAGGAAGAGGTCACCTTTGATTCTGTAGCTAGTCAAACCACTCAACCATGAGATTATCTTTCGAGACCAAATATCCCCCCTAGCTTGCTCAAAGACGTACAATCTTTTGCATGTTGCTCACGTTCTATGCCCTTACTATCTGATCATCACCAGACATAGCAAGTTACTTTCCCTTTTTTCCACTCCGTGTCTCTACAGCACAATTTTTCCTCCCCTCCATTCCTTTTCCTGGAAGCCATCCACGGTTAGGGAAGGTAGTTAGGGTTCAACAACTATTTCCTTTTTCTAACTTCCCTCCTTAAAAGTTACATGATATCCTTGTCACTAGAAAATCATTTCTCATTTTCATTCAATAATATAAAAATATTAATCAATGAAACAGATAATAACCATCATCTTTTATTTTGTTTTTCACTATGGTAAATAAAATATTTACAACATTCTGGGGATATTACATCTCCCCCTCCTGAAATTCGACATCATCCTGATGTCCTTCGGCCATGAACAACCATGGGTAAGCCTTTTTCATGAGTTCTTCATCTTCCCAGGTGACCTCATCAAGACCAAAGTGATACCACTGCACTTTAACTTGGGTAATAGCTTGTTTCCGCAACATTACTTCTCTTTGGTCAAGGATGTTCAGCGATTCGACCAAGATTTCTCCTTCTGGTTCGACCTGCAACATCCAACATCCTAAATCAGTTTTTTTTTTTTTTTTTAACATTTAGATTGAGCTACCGGAGATAATTCTCACCTATATATCCTGCCATCTGATTACATGCTTAGGATCATAAACATATTTTTTTAACACGGAAACATGGAAGACATTGTGGACCCGTATATGACACGGCAAAGTGAGTTGGTAAGCCACCAGCCCAATTCTTGCTAAGACCTGAAATGGTCCACAAAATCGAGGTGCTAACTTAGCGCACTTGCTCCATATGCTTCATGAATCATAATTCAAATCGACTCTGAATTTGGTTCTTTTCCTTGACTAAACAGTATTAAGAAAAATCTTCTCATTCAAACTCAACCCCAAGTCATACTCAAAATTTTTACATGAGAATAACATTGGCTCAGCAGCAAGTTTGACACCCAAGTCCTTGCAAGTCAGACAAGATTGTCCATTTTTTAAAAAAATTGATCATATCATTAAATTGTTAGCCCTTGGACTCCTTCATTAAATAAAACATCATCCTATGATGTTGATAATTGGTGTATCAAAACATGGATGGGACGAGAATATTTTGAACTTTTGGGGGCACATCAAGTGACACTACCATCATGACACCAACATTTTTTGGTAAATTTCCATTGCAAGAGGCATCCACTAATTCACGTTCCTCAACTCGTGATCGTAAAGGTGGTTCTTCCTAAACATTTTTCCTAGATGATGATAATGATGTATAGTCCTTATCATCATAAAGTATGGATTTTTTTTCTTCATTTGTGCTCCACCTTTCCCCTCCCAATTGTATATAGGCATCAGTTTCTGTTGCATGCTTCCCTATAATTGCAAAGTTATACCCATACCTAAAATCCTCATCTTGATCTTCGTTCTGATGCTTCTCTTCTTCTTCGAAGCTAAGAAATAGTAAAAAAATTACCTCCCTACCACCACAAATAGATAAAACATTTTTCCTACACTATCTTTCAAGCTCCACAAGAGAAATACTAAACAATTCTTGAGTTGTTGCTCCCTCTCCAATCACCATAGCATCATCTTGATTTGGACTAGATCGATCTTTTATGTCTGTAAAATTGGATTCAAAACTATCAAGGTCCTTCAATTGTGGGGCATCTCCACATATTGAATGAAAGGGAGGGACACGTAAATTTTGAAACTGAAGAAAGGTAGCTCTTCATCCACTCACATAAGCATATGAAAGGAGAAACCAGTCTCACCAAACCTGGAGAACTTTCATCACTCTCTCCTACAAGGATGCCATAATATAAATGTAAAAAAATTCACAAAAGGATCCACACAATCATCACACTAATTATGATATTTTTTTGATGAGTAAACATTACCAGCCGCCTTGCTAATTTATGACCAATAAGGGGCTTGATCTTGATACATGATCTATTTTCATCATTACTACCTCAACATTTTCTATTATTTAGAGTGATATTTTGTGAATTGGCAGGCATGTTTTTCCACATTTCTATTTTTATATCCCACGCAATTGGAATCCTGCTACATTTGGCCTCCTCTACTTCCATAGGCTACATGTGTTAAAGAGGGTAAAAAACACTAATGATATGTTATTTTGCCATAAGTTCTTCTCATTTTATTCATACCAATTATGTGGCAAGAAATAATGTTCCATTATTCTTTTTTATCATCTCTTGTTTATGAGTTAGCATCCTTCTATTGTACTAGTTCATTACGACTATGTCATTTAAAGATCAAGTTGAGTGGGTTTTACATTTTATTTCCACTGTAGTCAACAACTGAATATATAAGTTTTCTATTGGGTTGAATGAAGGGACAACACACCTTGATTTCCACTAATTCTCTCTTTTCCATATACTATCACAAGTGCAATACAAACTCACTCTTCTTTTTACCTGGATAAGCAAATGATGACAACTTTGTATTTTGTAGTGAAAAGGATAACTATGTATTGGAGCTAGACCTTGAGCCCTTCAATTCATCCTTTCCTTACCCAACATAGCCATCTCTTATTGGTAACAGAGTTCAATTCCTGAACCAACATTTGTCGTCAATACTATTTCATGATAAAGAAAGAACACAACCATTGTTGGATTTCCTTTGAGCACACAAATACCAAATCCATGCCATTTTTCTTTCCGTGGTTAATATATTGCATCATTGTGTTTGATAGTTAATTCATTATTATTCTATGACAATAAATCTCTATCAAATAGCATAGAAGGATGACCTAGCTACTTTAGAGATATATAATATGAATTAATTAAAGTTTCACAGGGTTATTTCGATTCCCATCTTTCTATTTCACTTCTTTAGAGAAAACTATATATTCAAATACTAACTCAGCTCAAACCAAACTAAAATAGAGAATCCTAGTTATGAATATGTTTCTCTCTCCATACCTTATAATGCCATTATTTTTTTTAATTATACTTGAAGTTCACTGATAATAACCTAGATTTATATATTTCTTTTAGCACCAAATTGAAATCATGGTAAAAATATGAATATCCCATTAAATATGACCTAAAGATGATTCAAAGAATATCACCTTTAGTCTGAGCATGTGGCAGAGTAATTTCTGAGGTGTGAAGTTTTATTAGAGGCATTGTTTGTTTATTTGTTTTTGTTAGAAAATGGTTTTATCTTGCTTTTATGTGACTTTCCATTTATCATATCTAGCATGTTGAGAAATGGGAAAGAATAGTGTGTGATATTTATCTTTCAGAAATTGATGTTGAATGAAAGGATAAAGAGTTTAACCAAGCTACAATCCGCATTGGTAAAGGTAGAGGGACATCCTAAAAAATTACCTAAGAATACACCATATACATAGTTTGAACATAAGTAATATATGGATTTTTCATTTGCAGATATGTTCGTTTTTCTATCCAAGATATCATAGCAAGACAAATATTGATATTGTAGAAATTGTTAGAGGACATCATTGAGGTTAATTTTCCTGATGTTCTACTTGATTGATACATTCTCATGACAGGAAGGCTTTAAATATGAATTAATATGTAATTTATACATATAAAAGATAAAAACAAATGTCAATTCCTTCATTTGATTATTACTTGACTCTGGTGTGGGCAGGTTACATGAAATGCGATTGGAAAAAGGATGGGGAGACAATATAGAGATCATGTCTGGAATATGATTCATTTGTTGTTGGAGATCCTTCAGGCACTTCAGCCATTGACTTTGAAAATATTTCTAGTACGTATTCCTATGGTTTTTAATGTTATGATTCTTTCACCTCATGGTTATTTTGAGCAAGCAAATGTTTTAGGAATGAGTGATAAGATAGCGATGGACAAGTAAACAATTTTTTTATAATTGCAATGTCCATTCCATGATATCCTCTCTTTATTGTTTTATTGTATTTTGAACATTTATTTCGATTTTTCTTTTTATTTTAACTATGAAATTGAAAGTACTTGGTATTATGTCTCTTTAAACAACAACCAAAGCTTGAAGATGAAATTAATATTACACGATATTGATTGAAATCCTTTTAACTATTTTGTATTGAAATATTTTCATGATTATTAGAAAAGTTTATTTTCATGTCGTTATTTGAGAACATGTTGTTTATATACTTTACCAAGTTCATCCATTAGACAACAAATTATTGTTGCAAATAAAATGACAAGGATTAGACATCACACCTTAGATTATTTGTTTTAACAAGTTATTTACAACTCGATCTTTTTAGCATGTAACTTAGTTGGCATGATTGTGCCTAAGCTTTCCCTGAAGGTTGAATACTAAGTTACTAAGGTTTTCTTTTCTATGGTGACTTTAATTTGTTTATACAGGTCATCTGGCCACATAGTGACCACTATCACTCAACTAAAGAAAATTTGTTCGAGTTTCTTACTGTTGTGGGGAAGAATGGCTTTAACATTATTGATGTTGAGGTATATGTAATATAAATCCTTTATATTCTACTTTCATTTATATTCTATTGTTCATTGTCTTTCATGTCTTACACTCTACATTCTAGGTTCTTTTGTTTTCAGAAAAGGAACTCAATATTGAGGGTAAGCAACATGATTTGAAGAAACAGGAGAACACTAACACTGGAGTGACAAATGCAAAAAAAGAGAAAAGAGAACTGGTCTAGTGGTAGCCTTAAAGCCAATATCCCACATAAGACACACACATAGGGACTGATGTTCAAGTCTTCATAGTTGGTGAATTCACCTGCAATGACTTGACAACACAATGATAATGTTTTATAGTGATGAAAAAGCATTGCATGTGTAAATTGTAGTCCAACCAATGTTAAGTTGGAAACTCGTATTGTAATACTCGACATTTCATATAATATAATTTATGTGGTTGAAATTATTGATAGTTGCACTTGATATTGTTTAGTATTTTAACTAACATATGCAATTTTGAATTTTCATATTGGATGAACCAATTCACATTGTATGATGTTTTTTTAATTTAGTTGCAAAATCATACTAATTACTCTATGTTGATTAATAATGAACACATAAAATCAATCTAAAACTACTAAATTAGTAGTTTATATTGATTAATGATGAAAACAAATAAAATCAATATGCGACTAAATTAGTCGTTTATAATGATTATTAATGAAAATAAATGAAATGAATATAAACTACTAAATTAGTTGTTTATAAACGAATATGAAACTACCAAAAAAATATAAATGACTACTGCAAATGATTAATTTTTCGTTACAAATGACAACTAAATTTTTCATATATACGACTATTAGTAGCTAGTCTACAATATCTCATAACATGACAAAAATTTACTCATATTTCTTTGGTCATTAATTGGTTTCAAACGACGGCTAAAATTTACATATATATGACTATTACTAGCTAATTTACAGTATTTTATAACATGACCAACATTTTGGTCATATTTATTTGGTCATTAATTAGTTTTCTCAAATGATCATATAATAATATATTTCGTTGAATATTTGGTCATTAATTGTGGCAATTAATGCCTAAATCAATAACTAAATTAATGACTAAATATACTGTTAGATGATAAAATTGAGACAATCAATTAATGACTGTGCTAAAAATGACTAAAAGTTGGTTGTGTTATAAGATATTGTAAATTAGCTACTATTGGTCACCGACTGAAAAATAGTCATTTATATGCAAGTTTTAGTCATTGTTTTAGTAACTAATTAGCCATTTTGTACTAGTGGGTGGAAAAATCAAGAGAAAAATGATTTGGCATGAGCACAAGTTAGTCAAGCTTACAAGGTGTAATATTAGTCTCTTTAAATGGAGGGACCCTCATTGTCCTCTAGGTAGAACTAGTGCTTAGAGGAAATGAGAGGGGCTACTGTAACTAGAATAGATTCCAAATAAAATCATTTTTCTAGAGATGAGCCCCTTGTTTTAGTTATAAGTTATAAAATAAACTTTGAAGACTTGATCAACAATTATTTTGGTACTAAGCTAATCAGTATCCATAATTATCTGGATCTAATAGTTTTCCATAGTCCAACGGGATGGCCATAATATAACTAGATGACTTGTATTCATGGGCTTGGTAGGTTTTGACATAGACTATGTGATATCTATTATCAAAATATACAACCAAATAGTAAAATGTTACCTCCCAAACAACCATAAGTCTAACTTTTCCATGGAGTATTAACCCTAAAACTATACTTTTTCATGCACAAAAAGACAATTGAAGATAATTCCAATAACCAAAATACTTGATTTTTGACAAAAATAAAGTTGATCTTTTTCTAAAGGATTAAAATAATGAAATAAATATCTTATCAAAAAATCATAATATTGGAAATATATACCATAATTTTATAATAACCCTCTCTACTTCCATAAAAGAAATTCTTTGAAGATGTTGTGTAAAAATGAAATAAATGAAGCACCCTTAGTATGATAAAGAATTTATCATTTCTAGAAAATCCATCAAGGATGATTTTAATGGGTCCTTAAACCCCAAATATAAATCTATACAAAGAATTAATGAAGAGGAAATGAAGGAATGGCATAAATAGAAACAAGAAAATATTTTGCATTTTTCTAAATTAGATCTTAAGAAATTCTAGAAGGACATTTTTACTCATAAAACTAAATAAAACAATATGATTCCCTTCAATTAATATATTTCTACCTTAATTTTTTTTGTGAATCCCCTAATCTTGTGAATAAATTTTAAACCATTTCTAAGAGTTCATCTTGAGTTGAGAATTGTTGTGATAAGGTTGTAGAAGAACATTATATACAAGTTTAGGAATACTAAGGTGTAGTTGGAATAAACTAATTGTAATATAGGACTTAAGCAAAATTGTGCATATCCCCTACTTTTTTTGTCATATACATTAATAAGTTATAGGGTTTTTTAGAAGAAGGAGGTTGCGTTGGGTTGACACACACTCACCAGTATATTCATCATCCTTCTTATTTACACTAATGATATTTTTATTATTGCCAAGATTTCCTATGATCTAGATACGAAACTAAAATTTCTCAAGGATTTTAGCTCTAGTACATGTATGACTATTACCACAAATAAAATGAAGGTTATGATAATTAAATTCAAAATATTCACTTATGCTAATTTCATGTATGCCAACAACTTGGAGGAAGTGATTTTATACAAATATCTTAGAATCAATCTTCATCACTTGATGTTAAATAGAACTATAACATTGAGAAAAGGATAAATGGAGGGTCAAAGGATTAATATGGATTGGAAAATAGTTGTAAGGTACTAGTAACTTTGCTACAGGATAAGAAGAAATACATCCTTTAGACTCTTGCCACTTCCATTATCTTATATGGTTGTAAAGTCTAGGGTTACAAAATTTCTAGGGAATCAAAAAGTAACATAGAACAAATATGAAAGTGTTTTACAACTATATTCTCAAAAATAAAACCAATATACCCTATCCTATCCTCCTCAAAAAATTTAGTCTTTTCACCATTGCAAGTAAGTATGAGTAGTACATTTTTTCTTGATAAAAGAAACAGTAATTTTATTCATCTAAAGGATGAACAAACTTACATTTTGCATATGTTGAATGCATTTGTAATTTACTACCTTGACACACATCATAGTTGTTTTGAAATACCAATAAAGTAAGGAGGGAACACGGGCCCGCCAAGTAGCTCCAAAGTACACAATAGAAATAACCAAAAAAAAATCTCGAAAGGGTGCAATAAACAAGCCACAAACCCCAAAAAAACAAAATGTTGGAAAAAAAACTAGCTGCAATGTTGGGCATAGGCTAACAGCTAGCCCTAGAAATAAACATTCCTAGAGAATGCCTTCAAAACTATGAAGATGCACCACAGAAACCCATGATAAAACACTAGGAAGTTGACAGCTCTAGAGGAAAGTATAGAAAAACAAATAGCAACAAAAACAATCCACAACATGAAAGAGGCATGAACTAATGACCATGGTGGCATATAAGTTGCCACAAACCCACTCCCTCAACTCCCCACGTGCATCTTAACGAATACATACACTTTCGTAGCCATAAACCTGCATTAAAAAAAACATGAACCACATAGGTAGCAACAAGAAAACACAGTGACCCCCATTGAAGACAACATTAGGCAGCAAGAAACCACGACAACCAAAAATACATTATTGAACCAGAGTTATAGGAGATCGAAAGGAAGAGGGGGCCATGATGGATAGGGTTCTAGCTGTTGAGTCCCCTTATTGATGAGACCCAGTATGAGTAGGTGTTATCACTCAAGTTGTCCCTAGGCTCCTATTAGGGATATAGCCGAGGTAACCACAAACCAATCTTTTGATTATAGGTTCTAGCCCACCTGCAATCGGAGAGGGCTCTCTCCTTTAGATTCAACCTCAGTTGATCTGGATTCAACCTTAGTTGATGATTTTAGGCTAGCTTTCTGACTTCAAGGGAATGTTGACTGTGATTGGGAGGAAGGTAGGATTCTTGAGTAAAGAGGCACAGTAAGGTGTAATAAGTTCCGAACCATTGGGCAT
>APFE031180088.1:0-10541 GCA_000404065.3 Pinus taeda
CAAGCCCCTCCGGGACCTTCTTTCCTACTACTTCGAAAAGGGTCTCCTAATACAGCCAATGACAGGAGCCAGTAACGAAAGCGTCTGATCGACTACTACAAAACTGTCATTTAAGGCACATCAAATAGTTTCAGTATGAATCACCTATCAAAGACCTGAAATGGGCATTCTAACTAGCCTCTCGTGCCACTAATTCAGCCATTGAACAGGGTCACTGTGGCCCGGACAACTACTACTCTCTTTAGGCAAGTGCACCAAGTTGCTAAAGGCGCCGAGACGATAACTGCTCTAAAGGCGCTGATCACTTCCTAATACGAGACGATAACTGCTTTCCTTAGGCGCAGAGAAAATCTCTCGAAAGGCATGGAAGACCTTCCTCAAAGGCACCAGGACTAAGTGACCTATAAGGCGTTCAGCACCGAGGGTATCCTATTATGTTGACCACCGTGACCCATAAGGCGTTGACTACCGTGACCTATAGTCCCACCTCTAAGGAAGGCAGGCGTATATGCTCAAAGGGTAGACTAAAAGGCTAACTAAACAGAATGAACTGATGTTGGGAGCAGCCTTATTGAGTAGGGCCAAACTCCTCGGGGAACTTACCGGACTGCACTTACTTTTCCAAATGGACATAGAAAACATCGACCCTCACTCCTCAGCGCATGGATTGACTCCATAGACTAAATAGTGAAACAATCCATACCCGACAGCCTTATTTAGTAGGGTTGCCTTGCCTACATCACCCAATAGACTCTGACAATGAAAATCCCAACTACACTTGCTTTAGGAAGTCACGAGACCTATGGGAGCTATCATGCAGCAAAGCAACTGCCTTAAGAAGCCCAAGATCGCCAAGGATTTGCAATACCTTTACGCACTCAGACTGAATTCGTGGAACCCAACAACCGGCAGACCTAAAGAAAGAACAGACTCATTGAGGAAATGTCCATAGCCCTATCAGACGTGATTATCGGATTGACGGACTTGACGAACCTCAACTACCGGCTTGACTCAATGGAGAGACAGACCGCATTGACAGATTAGACTAGCTTCCTGACCTCCTGACCTAGAAATGCACTGGTCTTTGCTGCGAGCAGATAAACTGAAACCGGTTCATCGACTGGCACTGAAAGGAATGCTGCTAGGTAAATAGGGTGCATGGTATAATAGATGTTCTTGTGCTTTCTGGTAGTTGATTCAAGTGGATCATGGTGATAAGTGGAGATGCGTAGTTCTATAGACGATATTGTTTCTTTGAGATATGGATCCGATCCCTTAATTGGATAAGTAAATGGATGGGTGATAGTAAAGGAAGGGTTCCTTGAATTGTGTTATGAAATGCTTGAGAATGTTCTGTGTCTGTCTCTGTGTATTTATTGGTTTCCCTGTTGTGTTGATCATATAGAATTGAGTGGGGGTAGGCTTCTGATGTTGGAACTGTAGTTGTAAGAGGAGCTGCTTGAGGTTACTTTGCTGTTATTGATGGAACTAGTTGATCCAGATATATTGTTGAATGATCCAAAGTCTAAGTCTAATAGCATTTGATGAACCAATAGAGTGATAATGAAGTATAAGATCCTTCTTCTTTCCTTTCCAAATTGTGTATATCGATGGCTATAGTATTCAGGGCTAGTTTGTTTATAAAAGTACCCGTCAAAGTGGTTGTTAAAGTGAGGCCTGGGGTTACTTATTGAAATTAGCCAGAGTACGACAAACGTGGGGTTTCTACTCGGGATCTATCTCTTCATGGTCTCTTCTTTGCTATGCTATAGGCGCGTGTGGGCGGATCCAAAACTGGGAAGGGATCTGGAATTCGAACTAGCACTAGTAAAGGCTAAGTTTAAGCATTCGCTACGATTTCTCCGCACCGGGAGTTGGACAATCACCTGATAGCTTGGACCCAGCACAGTTTTGGGGGTGTAGGTGGGAAATTGCTATAATTCATCCTATAAGTTCGAGCTTGGGGAATAGGTAGTAAAACATTTGATCGAGCAAAAGTAGCAGGGTCATAGTCAGTAGTTGACCAAATTGATCCGGTTTAAGCATATCGTTACCCCATTTTCGATCGAGATTGAAACCTATTAGTAGAAGCCATAACATAGATATGGAAGGTGGGAAAGCAAGCACTTGAAGTGGACCGAGTGGACCTTTATGAAAGGGTGGGCCCTTGAGTGGTTCTGGCTACTAGGGTTCGGCTTGCAAGGACGGCTGTTCGCGCTACTAGGGTTTGACCTGCTAAGGCTGTTATAGTAGCTAGAATTGTTGGACCTGCGGCTTATCTGGTGGCTAGGGCTTGACCTGAGTTTATAGCAAACGGGGTAGATGTGGATTGGTTTTCATTCGATAGCGTGCGACCTTGATAACTTACAAATCCGGTGCGTGGGGCCAGTCCACCCCTCCTTGTAGTCAGTCCATGTCAGTCCATTCCTTCCTTACCAGTCTTATGGATCTTAATCTAGATATTGATCTGGATCAGAGCGGGGTAATATGACTCGTTGGTTGGTCCCATGCCCATGTTGCTACTGGTCTCACGCACGCAGGGTAAATAATGCACGAGCAATAGATTCTGTATATGAGAGTGCTACGATAGAACCAAATGACAAAGGTGAAGCTCTACGAACACGACCTGCAGGCCCCGATCATATGCAATTGAAATCTAGCGAGATAGCCATGTATTTCAAAGCAAATATAAGCTTTGCTGGCCATCCAAACGCGCGAAAAAGAAGGTCCCGTTGGGGCTTGCGCTTCCTAGTTCAAGGAAAGGAGCAGAGGTGAAAGCGGGAGCTGGGACAGGACCAGGCAAGGATACAGTTGCGTGTGAACCCGTTAACCCAACAGTATATTCTGTTGACCGCGTGAAAGCAACAACTAGAGCAAAGACGACAGCAGCTATAACAAAGGTAGCAGCATAACTAGAAGAAGCAGAGCCAGTTAGAGATCGAGAGGTTGTTTATATGGAAGTATAATCAATTTCAGACTCAGATCATCGAGATGCAGATCCAAAGACAACAGAGGAAGCAGCAGCATCCGCAGCGAAGGCAAAGGAATGAGAAGCAAGGGTGATAGCAGCACAACCAAGAGCAGAGCTAGACCCAGCAACGGAGAAAGAAGCATATCCTATGGTTGGGGTTCGAGCATATCTAACTAAGTTTCAGTAGCGGATTCAGTTGTTTACCTTGAACCAATAAATGTCTCAGTCGCAGCATTCCTTCCAGGTCGAGAGTGAGTAGCCAGGGTTTATTTGGAACCTGTTTATCCAGTTTATTCACTCCCAGCATCCGAGTAAGCAGCTTACCCATCAGTTTCAGTTGCTATTGCTTTGTAAGCATCCGAACCAGTTATAGTATCAGTTCATGATGCCAGTGAACCAACATCAATTGATCGAGTTTACCTAGTAGCATCTCTTCCAGGTCAAGATCCAGTCCCAGCTTCCCTTCGCCCGGCTACTATTCTGGTTCTTCCAGTTTCGAAGCGAATAGTTGCAAAACCACCCATTAATTCATCACCAGTTTATGGAGAGGGAGCAGAGACAAAGACAGAGCCTGTTTCAAAGACATAAGGAGAAGCAATAGGGGCGGAAGCATCAAAGGCAAAGGCGTTATAGTAAGCATAAGAGGCAGAGCCAATTCCAGGCGTAGTCCAGTAGTGGCTTCATCAGCACCGCCATCTCGCTTGCGTACTGAAAGAGAAAGCACACAGAAACGGTGCGTAGGAGGAAATAGTCGAACTTGGGGCGGTTAGAACACTTGGAAGTAGGTAGGGTACATTGATTGACCGTTAATGTAGAGCGCTTAGGGAATACTATATGTGGAACATATTTATACCCGTGAATGCCACTGATTGATGATACCACGTTATCTGTCCAATGCCAATGGGCGAGGTGCTTCTTTGACTTGGTAAACTGACTACGGAACTGGTAGGGATGCTAGGAAATATGCCGGGATAGGTGGGACAGGAAAGGACGCTGGGCGATATGGTAGTGGGGAAGCTGAGTCAAGTTCAATTGGATCTGCTCAAATAGGATCTGCCGGAAATGAATGGAATCACGCAAAGGAATGCTTCCGTCCCTTATGTGGGCTCTACCTTTTATGCTTGTGCTGGAATTGAATCTGAGTCAACTCGATCAATTGCTTCTGAATCTCGAGAAAATGCCTATGCCTTCGATCTTGATGCGCTTCGATCCTGGCATGGAGTATAAGATTTGCCTTCCCACCTCCTTCTTAGTACCGTGATATTGCCATGACTCTTGCTGTGAATGAGCTTCCCTCTTTGTCTTGTGCGCTTAGAGGTATATTTAGAATAGATTGCTATAATTATGTATTGCTAGGTGGCACCTTATATAGGAAAGGCTTTGAGAGTATCCTCTGCTACTACGTAGACCACCATGAAGTGAATTTTGTCTTATAGGAAGTGCAAAGCGAAGACCACGGGGGCCACTTTGGGTTGCATGCCATCCTTACTCAAATCCTAGGCATGGGTTACTACTACCCGTGAAAATGTGAAAAGAGATGTAAAGAAATCTCCTACATGCCAATGCCACACTAATTTAGACCATGTCCCCCCCTTATGATTTCATTACCATAGAACCCCTTTGACCATTCTCATTATGGGGTTGAGACTTGATAGAAACCATACGTCTAACCTCTACAAATGGCCATAAGTTCTCATAGCCACAGATTACTTTACCAAGTGGGTAGAAGCCATGCTCCTTACCCACATCACTAGACATATGATTGTGAAATCTCTCCTAAATTAGATTATCTAGTCATTTCAGAGTCCCCCATACCCTAGTGACCGATAATGAAACCTAGTTTAGATCAGTCAAAGTAGGTCGTTGTTACGATGGGGAGGCTACGATCTGCCCACCAACTGAATGTATAGGCATCGAACCACATATATCAAAATGAATGAGATGAAGAATGTCATGGATTTTGTTGTTACTTGAGGGAAATGGTCCCCTTGTTTTCTTTCCACTTGCACAACCTAGGCAGACTCCATCATGACGAGCCTGAACATTGGGAATAACATAGACTAATCTATTTAATTTCGAAAGTGCATCATAGTGAAGATGAGCCAGTCTATGGTGCCATAGTTCGCTCAAGTCATTGATCTTATGAACCAATGAAAAGAGAGGTCTTCCAGAGATTTTATAGGTCCTTCAAATCCCGATCCTAAAGTGAAGACATCATTCATAGGTGAATAGAGATGCCAAGTTAGAACTTCTTTGATGAAGGCAACCCTCATCCCTTTATCTTCAAATGTGGATACAGATACCAAATTCTTCATTAAACTCGATACATATATAACATCATGCAAAAGCACTGATTCCCCAAAATTAACTGAAATTTAATGAACCCAAAGCCTTTCACGAAATGAGTAGAGTTGTCTCCAAGAATGATCTTTAACTTAGTCTCCATCTCTACCAGATCGAAGAAGACTTCTTTATAACGAGAGAAATGATGAGTGACCCCACTATCAACTAACCAACTATCCTACGAATCTGCTGGAGAAGAACTAGTAAGAGAAGAAATGAGAATATATTCAGATTTATTCACTGTATTACTTTCATACCTAGGAGCCTTTGACTTCTTTTGAGAAGGTTGATGTTCTTCATGATCACTTGAGGAGTCTCTTCTAAATCTTCTATCATATTTCTTCCTTTGAGAGTATTTTCTTCTTTTGTCATTGTAACTGCTTCTAGTGTTGTAGTGATGTCTTTTGTTCTTTTCTAGACAGTCACGAGAAAAGTGACCTTTCTTATGGCAAAAGAAACATTCAACCTGAGATAATGATTGGTCATTTCTTCTTTTTGAATTTTGGGTAGGAGGATTTCGTGATGGACCTCCTTTTGCCTTCTTCTTCTTGTTGTGAGTGACATATGTAGTGGGCTCTCCTTCTTCATGGTTTTGAATCCTTCCTCTTGATTTCATCCTAGATTCTTCTTGTGTGAGCTTTCCAACAATTTCATCAAATGTCGAAAAGACATTGCTATTGTTGATTGAAGTAATGACGATTTCCCAAACAGGAGAGAAACCTCTAAGAGGCACAATTACAAGTTCCCTATCTTGCACATTTTCGCCAACCATCCACAATTGATCTCTAAGGTCGGAGATCTGAATAATGTAGGATTGAACGGTTTCCCCTTTGTTCATCTTACTTTCCTTGAGTTGATCTTTCAGAGAGAGAATTTCATTCAAGTTGTTAACCTCATACATACCAGTGATATTTTCATACATATCTTTGGACTTTAAATTCCCAACGTAAGCAAGTAAATGATCTTGTAAACCATAAACTATAATTTTCTTTGCTTTAGACTCACCTTTCTTGTACCTATTCTTGACAGACGCGGAAGCATTTTTTGGAGGCTCAAACATTCTTCCTTAGATGTATTCTAGCACATCACTGTTGTCAGCTATTATCTCCAATCTGAGTTTCAATGCAGCAAATTTTGATGTATCACCCAACTTTTCATGCTCCTTGAAGGTAGAGCATGACATTTTGACCTTGAATAGGTGATCTGCTTTCTAAAGGAGAGGGCTTCAAAACTTTTCTTCTATTGGGCTTGACATTCACCTTTCCTCTAATACCATGTTAAATTTTTCAAATTGTTCTATGTTGTATCAGTTACTTTAGCCCACTTTATCTTTTCATTAACAGTGCATCTAACTTTTCAGTAGTATTGTTAACACAAAAATATCGTCACCATGACTATTTGCAGTCAGTATGGATCTATCATCACTTATACTGTCCTCCTAAGCAAGTCTCAGACCTCAGCTCTTCTTGTCAAGCTTTGAAAATGAGAGAAAGACATTAAAAAATCAATAAAGCTCTGGTTCCGCACTTTCTCTCACTTTTACCTGCGGGCCCGCACCCTTTGTTCATGTTAACTGCGTATCTGCACGCTCTCTCTGTAAAGGGGTGGGTGCGTACCCCTGTGAAAGTCAAAAAGGTGCAAGTTTATTCTAAAAAACTCACTTTTGATTAATTCTAGATGATTCTAGAAGGAATTTTGACGTGGATTGTTCGCTCCAAGATGGTTCATGCATCCCAAAAGAGAAGGAACTAATCCCTTGATAAGAGGAGCTATCCCTTTGAAGGAGGGTTTTATCACTTTGAAGGAGGACGTAGTAACTTCCCTCCATTGCACTATAAATTAAGGCATTGGGTTAGTTGCTGGAGAGGTTAGAAGCTGAACATTTTTTAGGGTAAATGCTGGTGGAATTGGGACTTCCTAGTTAAGCTTGAGAGGAGAGATCACATACCTCTTGACTTCATTGGGAAGTGAGTGAAACTTGTCAAAGTAGAGGAGACTTCTTGTCGGACCCTGGAAGAAGGTTGTACAGCATCAAGGCACAGGTTGTAAAGTTCTTCTTTGATTTGAATTAATACAATCAGATTCATTTTTCTCAACAAATTGTCTCATGTGGTTTGTTTCATAATCTCCTTGATCATTATGATGGATATGCTTTATGATATTGGATTTTCAGGTGCTATTTAATTTGTTTGTTTGTTTGTGTTTGTAGACTTGCTACAAGGGAGCTCATTTGGAGCAAAGGAGCGAGGCTTCAATAAACTTGCATTGGACCCAAGGTAGGCCTAAAACACTTGTTTGCCTTTGTTTTTAATTGCATATTTAGAGAAAGATAGTTTTTGATTGGCTTGCTTGTCACTAGATATCTTTAGATACTAGGGAGGTCGATCTTGTCCGCAACCTCGACTCATTCCATGTGACAAAATGGTGACTCCAAGGAAAGTTCCTTTTACTGTGTCAACCTCATTAAAAAATGAATCTGTGAGTATGAGGACAGTTCTTTTCCTGTGTCAACCTCGTTAAAAAATGACACAGGGTGTTTCGAGGAAAGTTCCTTTTACTGTGTCAACCTCGTTAAAAAATGAATCAGTGAGTATGAGGACAATTCTTTTCCTGTGTCAACCTCGTTAAAAAATGAATCAGTTGTTCAAGGAAAGTTCCTTTACTGTGTCAACCTCGTTAAAAAATGAATCAGTTAGTCGCAAGGATAGTTCCTTGTCTTGTGTCAAGCTCGTTAAAAAATGAAACAAGGAGTCAGGAGCATAGTTCCTTGTCTTGTGTCAAGCTCGTTTAAAAAATGAAACAAGGAGTCATAGGTTATATAGGTAGATTGTAGAGAGTATTCAGTGAGCATAGTTCCTTGTCTTGTATCAAGCTTGTTAAAAAAAGAATCAAGGATTTTAGAGCATAGTTCCTTGTCTTGTGTCAAGCTCGCTAAAAAATGAATCAAGGTTTTTTGAGAATAGTTCCTTGTCTTGTGTCAACCTCGTTAAAAAATGAAACAAGGATAGGTTATATCGGTAGATTGTAGAGAGTAGTTATGAGCATAGTTCCTTATGTTGTGTCAAGCTCGTTTAAAAAATGAAACAAGGGTTTTGAGGAAAGTTCTTTTCCTGTGTCAACCTCACTAAAAAATGAAACAACTCCCACGAGTCTTTCCAAGATTTCGAAAGTAAACCTTCATTTCATCCACATGGTTGAATGCAATGAAGCTTGGGGGACATGTACCTTGATTTGTGTCATTATGCTGGGGGCATACGAACTTATAACAAGCATAGTTTTTCATTTCAAGCTTGCATAAACATGAAACCGAATCCAAGCATAGTTTTTTTCCTGTGTCAAGCTCGTTAAAAAATGAAACAAATCCTCCTCTAATTGAGTCGAGAGTTTGACTAGATCTCATAAATGTTAAGTTGTATATTTAGGTTAGTTATTTCAGTTTTTGCATAATTTTCTTACAGTTTTAGGTCGAGTCTTCCAAATGATCTTGTACATGAACCTTCATTCCATCCAGCTATTACTTACCAGCAGTGTACTTAGTTGAATGAAATGAAGCTGGGGGGCATGTGCTCTAGCAGTTGCGTCTAGTAGTTACGCTTAGGGGGCATCAAGCATAGTTTTCTTTCTGTTTCAAGCTTGTGTAAAAATGAAACTACTTTGAAGCATAGCTTTTCTCTGTTTCAAGCTTTTGTAAAAATGAAACCTATATCGAGTCAATTTCGGCTATTTTCAAGACTCATTAAACTCATGAAAATCCCGAGATTATTTTGCTATCTTTCATTCTCGTAAAACAAATGAAAATGCCGAGTTCTTTCCATCTTTTCCTGCTCGTAAATTAAATTGAAAGTCAGCCATATGAGTACATTTTTATAATTTTTTCGAACTCATTAAAACTTACGAAAAAATGAAAACCATGAGTACATTTTTATCATTTTTTCGAACTCGTTAAAACTTACGAAAAAGTGAAACCTTAGAGTCACCTTTAAGCTCTTTTCCTGACTCTAAAATATGAAAAGATTGCCGAATTTTTCTTTTTAAACTCGTTAAAACGGAACTAAAAAGACGGTCCTCTTACAGCCCTTTTCTGACCATAAAAACAGGAAAAGATTGCCAGATTTTTGTCATTTCAAATTCGATACTGGAAATAAAACAACATGTCATTGATCGCTTTTTACTTTTCAGATCAAAGACACTAATCACGAAAGTACTCCTTAGTCGCAAGATCAAGCGATTCTCTAAGTATTATTTTACACTTTTTCGGGCTTAGGAGACAAATTTAAAAAAAAGTCAACCTAGAGTCTTCTTAAGTTTTTCAAACTCTCTAAAATTGAAAACGCCGAGTTTCTCCTATACTAGACTCGTTAAATTTTGACAGTAAAGGACCTGTTCAATTACAAACAGGAACGGACCACTCCTTCTTAAGGTTCAAATTTAAACTAAGTTGGACTCATCCAAAGGATGAGCTTATAATCAAGCAAATGTTATCCTCCTCAAGCTTGTAAAAAATAAAGAGGTACTTGCCAGAAATGGTGGGGGAAAAGAGAGAAAAATGAGTCTGTTTGTCATACTTTGTAACCACTCTTGAACACGACACTTTATTCACCTGGGTTGGGAAATCCTTTTCCTAAATAGTTGATCAAACCACATTGAAAGTCTTCAGCCGATTTCTGGGTATTAACTTTGGGTCAATTGTCACCAAACCATCTGCCGTGTCGTTATGTGTTCAAGAGGTTAGTGCAAATAAGCCATTCATCTGCAAAATATCTATCATCCATTCTATCATCCTTGAGTCAGTCCTTACAGCAATTAGTCAGTTACGACTACCTCTCATGGAAATGGTCATACGTTTGAATGACTTACTTAACGCAGTTGAATCCCAAAAATGATATCTTATATAATGCACTGCGTAATCCCCCATACTTAAATTCAAAAAGAGTCAAGGGATCTCTACTTGAATGGTTCATGAGGCACAATACTTGCTAAGGTTTTGCAAATGGGGTAGCAAGCTAAGTGGGCTTGATTGTGGGAAAAACTCCACAGTTAAGCGCGCTTGAGCCAGAGGAGTCCTGGGATGGGTGACCTCCTGGGAAGTCCTGGTTACCGGGTGCAAGCCCCGGAAGTGATGATTGATGCTATGTGATTTGTTCTCCACATTTCACTAGTTTCAATCCCACTTCTTCACCCCTGTGAGCATCACCCGATGCAATGAGTGCTAAGTTGAACTATTCAA
>APFE031180103.1:16375-48113 GCA_000404065.3 Pinus taeda
AATGTTATAAAATTAAATTAAATTAAAATATTTTTATTGTGAAATAAGTTATGGTTTTTGGGCATGTGGCATTGATAAGACATGATATTGGCCCATGGTATTGTAACAAAGCCTATTTACAAGTTAATAATATCCATGGTTGTTATCAGGAAAACTAGTGTCCATTCAGAGCTGCTAGTCTGACTAAGACGGGTAGCTATCTTAGAAACAAACAAACTAAAGTCACTTGTGTTTTCCTTTATGAGAAGTGGATGAGAGAGAAGCAGAGAGTACCAACCTCAACCTTTCGCTTGGCTCCTTGCTTGTTCCCTCTCCCCTTTGACAGATTTTTTCCACTCTTTCCTCGCTTGTCCCACTTCAAAGAACACCTGTAGAGTCAAAGCAGCATAATACCATCAAAGCATAGAGATCTACAATCATAAATAATATAGGATCAGATATATATTGACCATACAAATGCATATATCAATTCAATATTTGAAGACATACAAGAATATCGAGGAAAACTCAAATAGCTTTATCGATAGAAGTAGTAGAAGAGAGGATTGCAACCCATTGATCTGACCCAGCACCATCCTCCCAGCATGAAAGCCCTTCTTAACCTCATGAAAAGCTATATCACCCAACACTATGATGTTCCACAAAGAAACCAACAACACTTCCTTAGAAGATGCAAAATTCTAGCCTCTGGATCTCTAGGATGAGGGATCCATATATAGATGTTTGCAGATGGGTGAGTTAGCTTCTGGGTTTTTTATTAGTGTCATTTCTTTGATAGTTCTCAATTCCACTTGGATATTTCATGATCTCTTACTCATCCCTGGGTGAATTCAGGGAGGAAAGTGTCACAGGAGAAGATTCTGGAAGATTCCATGATCATCCACCTTGCAAACTGTCTCTGCCATTTGTCTACTCTCGCCCATCGCGCCCCATAGAAGGGCTTTCCAGTATGCATCGCACCCCCCATGTGCATTAGGTGGGATGCATCACACTTTGACCATGGAGCAAGTGAGATGGTCCAGTTTTGACCAGTTCTGAGCTGTTTTTCATGGAGAACTTCTGGGAGATGATGTAATCAGCTGACCTTGTTCCTTTAGGGTATGAAACAACACTTTTAGGGACTTAGAAGCCCTTGGTTTATGGACATATAAGATTGAGGTTGCAGTGCCCAAATATGTCTATAACAGTTGCCCCTTAAAGCATGAGGTTGTAAATCTTTTGATGTCAGGTGAAATGCTTTATCATGAGGATCTGAAGTCTTTTGCACTGGAAGGTGACATGTAATAAGATACAATACAATACATTATCTTTATAATATTTTCATGATCTAGCTAAGGCGGGCATTCCCATGCTCAGCTTTATAAATTCATTTTCATGTAAATTGGACAGACAACCGTCTGTATGGTAGACTGATGATTCTGGTAGAGCCATCATCCTTTGTCTTGGATGATTATCTGTGTAGCTATGATGTACATTTGATGTCTTTATTTTGCTGAATATATCGTAGCCCAGATGGATGAAATTAGATCCAGGGTCTTCAAACTCGTTCAATCTTCACCCGAAGTACAAGTCGATCCATGTGAAAAGATGTTCTGAAGTCGAACATGGAAAGACATCGCCTAATTACCTGCCAATGATGTAAGTTGTTAACAAGTGCGAGAGGAATCACCAATAATGATAATGACCCTCAAGGTACTGTAGTACAATTCACATGGTGTTAATACATGAGTTGATGTCGAACACGACGCAAAATCTTTCGATCAAAGGCCATTGATGTAAACCTATTGTCGGAAGTGAGAAACTTGCCATTGAGGCATGCAAACTTCAAAGTACTGAAAAGGTTGTTCCTAAGTCAACTTCTTGAATAATGAGCTAATGTCGACAAGAAGTGACCCGTCATAGGAGGGCCTTAATGAATCCCACATCTACGACACGAAACGGAGAAAATGATTATTTGGAGGTGAAAACGATCTGATGATACAAGGTTCAGGGTGGCAGTCATGAAAGAATGAAGGGAGAAGGTACTGCAACGGATGAGACACAAGCTAGGTTGGTGAATTCTCTGAGCAACTTCTCTTGAACATATTGGCAACACTGAAATGGATTGGTAGCGTTAACCCCAAAAATGGATGGTACGGTGGACCAATGGTGATATGACCGGTGAACGGAATAACCCAACCCGACTCAATCATGGTGATGGCGTGAAAGTGTCAGGTTCAAGAGCGACTTGCTACCAATAAAGTTTCTTCAAGTTTTCTTCCCAATTTTTCCCCAGTCATTTCTAACCAGTGCCTCTTTACTTTTTTCAAGCTTGAGGAGGATAACATATGCTTGTTCTATAATTTTCCCTTCGGGAAAACCCGTCGCTATGTTTTAACGAGCCTAGCGACAGTGAAACTCGTTCTTGTCTGCATAGACAAGTTTGTCGCTATTGTTTTAATGAGTTTAACAAAAATGATAACTCAGTCCTTTTCAATTTTAGAGAGTCTGAAAAGAGACAGAAAGGAAACTCCAGTAATCCTTTTTCATAGTATAATCCCTTAGGTTCGAAAAAAATATAAAACAATACGAAAGGGATGACTTTTCGATAGTTTTAATGAGCCGAACAAGACAAGAACTCGATCTTTTTGTGCAATGATCCCTTAGGTCCAAAAAGGTTAAAATCTAGAGGAGGGATGGCACTTCCAATCACTTTAACGAGCTAGAGAGGCCAATTGCTCGACAATATTTTCACATTTTACGAGTCAGATGAAAAGAGCTTAAAGAAGACTCATTTTTTGAGGAACGAGTGATGATTTTGGATAGTAGCTGGTTCCAAGTAAGGTTTGGAACTTTTCAATCATGGCAATGTAAAGAAGGTGGCTAATAGGATCACTCGTTGCAACTATTCCTCAAAAGGGGTAAACAATCAAATGGAGGCGTATGATAGGCTAAAAAAGAGTGGAGGTGATGGTGAGAACACGAGCAAGGCTCAAAAGATGATAATAATGTGATCGCAATGGTTATTTACTGAAGGTGGGTTCATTCTTTAATGAGCTTAAACCCTGGTGGAACATGTGCTCATTGCTAGGTTTATTTTTTAACAATCTTGAACTTCGCGTAAAACTACTCGTGCCAGTCGTATAATAAGGATGTCTCATCATTAGGTTCATTTTTTAGGGAGCTTGCCCCATTCGCAACTTTGCTCCAGAGCCTTTTGTATACAAGCTAGGAACGACCAACTAATATCCTAGGGGTTAAAGAACTACTAATGTTAGTTAGGATAGCTTCTCGGTGGGAAACATCTCCTTTACTTTGCCGTTTCCGTTGGTCCCAGCAAAGGTGAATGGTTGATCAAACCAATAACCTAAATTAATCAGTTGAAGTTAGTAAAAACTATGAGGTTAGAGTTAAGTTGGTTTCTTTTCACTTGCATGAAAAATGGTTTGCATGCCCCCAGGTATAACGAAGTAGATTTTCCAAGTTACCATTCATTTGCAGACAAAACACTTCCTTGGCTTTGCCGGGAATATCACTTTTGATGGAGGAATCCTTTTCTAGTCTGATCCATTTTCCTAAACGGACAGGATAGTTAGACTAGACATATTCCTACATAGAAACCTACCTTATATCTAGGGTTTTCATGCCAAAGCAGACCAGGGTGCATGCCTCCTGGGTTTCAGTCACAATCACCGAATCACTCGTGCTCATCAGGTGGACGGACTGGAGATTGATGAGACATTCCTTGCACAGAAAGACCAGTTACGAATGGGACTTGACTATTAGCTATGTGTGAACTAGGGAATGAAAGCTGGTCTACGAGCTGGACCACTCTGCCTTCATGCGGAAAACACATCACTCGAAAGAGCGAGGAAACAATAGCTCCCATGCTATAAATGTAGTCAGCCCAAGGAGTAGATTGTAATCTAAAGGTCCTTGGACTACCATTACATTCAGATAAACGGTTTTCCTTCTCAAAGTTATAGGAAAATTTGGAAGGATCCCTAACAGTCGACTGGTTCCTTTGTCGAAGCCTGTCAGATTTCGCATCTCAGGCAGAAGTGATGGTGAACCAAGCGCTTTCCAAGCAGTTGAGGAAAGGATACTCACAGAAGCCCCTTCATCTATGATAGTACCGACCATGACCATTCTGTAAGCTTGTACTATGATTTATAATGGTACATTAGATGGTAGACGCAATCTACCTAGTAGATTCCAATCGAAGGAAATGACTAGGTTGCTTAGAGGAGGAACTGAATAAACGACTAGGTAAACCTCTGGCGAACTTCCTTCCTGCGATAAAGGAACGGGTATATTGCCCCCATGTTCATCGGAGTCTGTGTTTACAAAAAGAATTTGAATGGTGTCATTCTTATTCTCTTCGGTGACTATATCATCTGAAGGTAGACCTTCAGAAGACAAGACTGTGTCCACTGCCATCTCGACCTGTTGACTTTGGTCTGATGTGGACTCAGAGGGTTTATCTTCAATGATAGATGCTTCGACCGACCACAAAGGTGTGTCAGTTGGATTTTCAACTAGTGATGGACTCGGCAAGAGTTTCTTGTATCTAGGAGGAAGCCGTAGCGGTGAAGCAGGATGGTTATCCAAGACTCTTTTAGCTTCGTCTAGGAAGGGACAATGGTGGATGGCATTATTGCCTTCACACAGTCTACAAGGAAATTTAGATCTTTCTTTCTATCCATTAACTTCGTTTTCACTAGTTGACGGTATACTCTCAACATGATTGTTAGAGGTTGAGGACATCGGATTGTGCAAGCAGGGAGACCAGTCCCTTAAGATCTATGGGATGCAAGGACAATCTTGATGATAGTGGTCCCCTTTTCAAATGACACATGGAGATTTAGGTTTGGACGATGCAGTGTGTGGATTTTCAGTGGACGATGCTTGGTTGCCCCCTTTTGCCATTGGCTTCTTCTTCTTCTTCTCCTTCCCTTTCTTATTCTTCTCAGTTACTTGGCTTTTAGCTTTACTAGCTTCACCAAGCGAAGAGGAAGAAGGAGAGGGAGAAACAAATGAAGTAGAAGGTTCGGGGGTAACTCTAGTATCATCCGATTGCTGATTTGATTTCTCAGGAATCACAGTGCTTTGAATGACAGAGGTCGAGAAGAGCCATACTGACAGGCCAATTGTCAGTCCTGGAAGGGACAATGTGGCCATATGAGGTGCACCAAAATCTCCCCAAGAGGAGAAAGGACTAGGATTTCCCCGAGGGGAAATCCTTGGTTGGTGGACCCCATTTTCTCAACCTAAGATCAACGAGGGAACAGTGACATTATTCCGATTAAAATAAATTTTATGACGCTTTGACACAACTTGCTTTTTCAATTCTTAAGAGTCGAGAAAAAGCTAAAGATGACTCTAGTCACTTTCGATTTGTAATGAGCCTGAAGTGACAAGTGCTCAGATGGACCTTTTCCTTTAAGGAGTCTGAAAAGGAACGAAAGTGACTACTCTGGAAATATAGACAGAGGGATTACCAAACCAATCGCAAAACTGCAGAATACTTTTTACAGTACGACAATCAATCTTCTCGAATGCTGTGTTCAGTGCATTGCGATCGATAGGGTGGCAGACATGGCTTCCTAAGGATAAAGGATATAGCTTATTGTGGTCTCCCAATATATACTCGATGGTATGTGGGAGCAAAAGTCTGTAATGGCACTTGCCGTCTCAAAGAGGAGGAATCACCCAACCTATGAAGAAAGCGATAGTTACCAGGATTTACGACGCTGGAATACGTCTCTAGACTAGACTTCTAAATGTTGTGCGTTAGGTTCCAAAGCGTTTTTATGTCCATTGAAATTTATTTTACATTTGATCTTTCTTAAGAAGTTTGCCTTTAAGGTTCACCGCGTGATGTAGATATACAACTCCTAAATATGCAATCTAAGATGATAAACAATTGTTTATTTCTCTTTTTGCAATGAAAATCCTAGCTACTAAGGAAAGAGAAGCGAAATTCTTTCAACAAAGAGCAGAGAGCACACATTAAGATGCACTGTCCTAAATCAATCTCCACAAGTAGTCTAAATGCAAATGCACATGCATGTATTTGTTTTCCCGCTTTCTTAATGTGTGAATGACAAAAAGAAGCTATAAAATCTGAACTCTTTTCTTTCAAAGCGACAAATACTAACAATTTTCTTTTCAAAAGACGAAAGGAAGACAAGGATGACACTTTGCGATTTTGAATTGAAAACTGCTTTCGACACTTGAAATACTATTAATTCAAATCAAATACAAGAATAACAGTGTAATCGACTATCACAAGAAGAAGACTATTTTCTTTGACTGAAAACGACACTTGAGACAATTTCAAATCAAAAGACAACAGTTCGATTAAGCTACTGTTTATAAAGGAGAATTGTAAATGACAAAAAATACATAAAAAAATTCACAATTCTTTATACAATGGAGGCTGAATAATGCAAAGGAAGGGAGTTTCAATAGTGTTATACTGATCACAGACAACAAAACTCCTGAATAAAGCTAAAGAGAGTGAAGAAAAACCAAAATCTGGAGGCAAAAACAGTCTTATCTGATCATTGCACCTGTAACACAGGGAAACAGGGATGCATCTCACCTACAGCACACGGGAGGTGCGATCCATCCAGACTGCCAAAAGGAGACAGTGAGATGGTCTAGGGATGAGACTTTAACTTGGTTTTTGGTCACAATTTGCAGCTTAGTTCAGGGATTTAGGCTAAGCTAATGATAGTCAGTAAATACAAAACATAGGGGCTGATCTAATGAGGTTACTTGAGCCACCACCAGGGCACTTAGGATGCTTGCAAGTCAGATGTTTAATTCATAAAATAACCCAAAGATTGACTGAAGTAGCATTTATCTACTTTGCAGGTGCATAGCAAAAGCAGTTCGAAGGCTAGCTAGCATAACTTCAGGCTCCGTCTATAATTTATAAAGAAAACAAACTAGAAACAAGCAAACAAGCTATTCACTCCCCAGCGGAGTCACCATTTTGTTATCGGGAAAACTAGTGTCCATTCAAAGCTGCTAGTCCCACTAAGACGGGTAGCTATCTGAGAAACAAACAAACTAAAGTTACTTTCATTTTCCTTTATAAGAAATAGATGAGAGAGAAGCAGAGAGTACCAACCTTAGTCTTCGCTTGGCTCCTTGCTTGTTCCCTCTCCCCTTTGACAGATCTTTGCCGCTCCTTCCTCGCTTATCCCACTTCAAAGAACACCTGTAGAGTCAAAGCAGCATAATACCATCAAAGCATAGAGATCTACAATCATAAAAAATATAGGATCAGATATATATTGACCATACAAATGCATATATCAATTCAAGATTCAAAGACATACAAGAATATGGAGGAAAACTCAAATATCTTTATTGATAGAAGTAGCAGAAGAGAGGATTACAACCCATTGATCTGACCCACCACCATCCTCCCAACATGAAAGCCCTTCTTCACCTCATGAAAAGCTAGATCACCCAACACTATGATGTTCCACAAAGAAACCAACAACACTTCCTTACAAGATGCAAAATTCTAGCCTTTGGATCTCTAGGATGATGGATCCATATATAGATGTTTGTAGGTGGGTGAGTTAGCTTTTGGGTTTTTGATTAGTGTCATATCTCTGATAGTTCTCAATTCCACTTGGAGATTTCATGATCTCTTACTCATCCCTGGGTGAATTCAGAGAGGCAAGTGTCACAGGAGAAGTTTCTGGAAGATTCCATGATCATCCACCTTGTAAACTATCTTTGCCATTTGTCTACTCTTGCCCATCACACCCCATAGAAGGGCTTTTCAGTATGCATCGCACTGCCCGTGTGCATTAGGTGGGATGCATCACACTTTGACCATGGAGCAGGTAAGATGGTCTAATTTTGACCAGTTCTGAGCAGTTTTTCATGGAGAACTTCTCGGAGATGATGTAATCAGCTAACCTTGTTCCTTTAGGGTATGAAACAACACTTTTAGGGACTTTAAAGCCCTTGGTCTATGGACATATAAGATTGGGGTTGCAGTGCCCAAATATGTATATAACATATAGGGTTCAATATAAAACTCTCTCCTACTTAGGGTTTGTTGATAAAATCTAGAACATATAATGAAATCCTAACCTCTTGATGTTTAAGATTTGTTAATATAAAACCCTAGTTTTTTTGGGTTTGTTGTTATTGTCTAGGTTTTATGATGAAACCCTAGATTTTTAGGGTTTTATGAACTAGGGTTTATGACAAAACCCTTGTAATTGTTAAACCTAAGAATGAAACACTAGGTGTATATGATTCCATATGATTGAAACCCTAACTTCGTTGAGTTTTTGCATATCTTTGATAATTATATATAAGGTTTATGTCAAAACCCTAATAGAAATTGATATAAGTATCTCGGGAAAGATAGTGAAATTGTAGATGTAATAATTCTTTCACTATGATTGAAATAAATTATTGATATCTAAAGTTTAGTTTTGATGATGAAATCTAGGGTTTGTGACAAAAACCCTAGCAAAGGTTGTTGTGAGAAGTATAGGATATGAAAATGTAACCCTAGTCAATTGCTTCTCTTTTTGCTATCTAAGTTTAGAATTTGATATTTAGAATTCAAGGTTTTTTTGGCAACCCTAGGTGCTCTCTCTATTATAATTTGATAATCTTAATTTGACTTTTCATGCTCCTATATATTTATTCTTGGTTGTACTTGTTGATGAAGATTTGCAGGTACATAGCCTTCAAGATATGGAAGATGCTTACCACATACTTGATGAATTGATGATGATATTGAGCATGATGAAAATGGGGATTTGTAAGAATATTGATAGCATTAAAGTGTAGGTTAATGATTAATAGATGAACTTGTTTCCATGTGAGAAGGAATGATCTTCTGAAAGGTTGACAATTATCTAATGATATGAAGATAAACCATGTGTTGTTGAGTTGTTGATGGATTTATCTTGTAGTAGAGAAGAAACTCATATAAAGAAAGTGTATAACTCCCCAATTAAGAGGGAGGGAATATTGTAACAACTATAATAAAGACCTTGGAGAAAGAGTGGGATCAAAGAAAGGCTAAAGCACTACAGATGGTAATTCATGAGTTGTATTCATGATTAATAATTTTTTTATTGATGAAGTTGTGCATAAGAATTGGATGTTTTGGAAAAGTGTTGGGGTTGAGCTTGGTGTTGTTAGAAAAGTTGAGGAAGAAATATTTCATGAAAATACGATGACCTAAGTAACATTAGAATAGTGGAAGACCCCAAAGTTTTGTACTAGCATACAAGAACATATACAATAGAATTTTGATATTGGTTGGGGTCGTGAAGCCATTATACTTGCCAAAAAATGAACAAGTAGTTGATGTGTTGATGAAATCTCTTCCCAACAAGAAGTTAGTTTATTTTAGGAGCATGCTCAGAATGATGGATATTACTAATTTGGTTGAGAGGAGAGATGAAGTACCATAAAACTGCCTGTATGATGGTACTTGTGAGGATAGCATGGCCTGGTTAAGGGTTGGTGTCAAGGAATGGAGAACTAGATGGTATCTATATCTTGTTGGATGGATATCATTGTTGTAGCTTGATGGTACCTATAGTGGCAATTTCCTAGATGACACCTTAGTCTATGTTGAGAGGATACCTTGGTAGTGTTGGTATCCCAAGCATTACATATGTTGTTGTACTCTTTCTAAGAACATTAGAAATTGGGAACAACCTAGTACCAGTTGAACAATTATGAATACTTCCCTAGTTAAGAGGCAGTGTTGAGAAATGTAACTAGTATTGGTCTTCATAATTGTATTCGGTCATGATGTAATATATTTGTCAAAAGAAAGAAAAAAGAAAATTTATTGTAAAAGAAAATTTATTTGTAAGCATGGGTTTCATGCTTTATGTATTTTTGTTTCTAGTTAAAGCCTCCATTGAAGGCTTATAGGGTTGATTCATAAGTTATTGTCGATGTCTAGACCCTTCTTGGGCTCTCTATGTTAAAGAAAGAAAAATATATGTGTATCAAAATGTATCTATTTCCTCCTCCACCAAGTCATCTTCCTCATCAAACAACTCAGCTTCCTCATCAAGCAAGTTGGATCCATTAAAGATGATTTGACCCCACAAAAGGTTATATATAAGTAGATATTTTGACCTAGTATGACATCAATCTCGTGAAGTAATTCAATCTGCAATTTAAGGAAGAAAGAAGTGTGAAATGCTTAGAAAGGAAGGTCTACTCCATTACAAGAATAACCAAGGCTAGCGAAGTGGAAGAGGATTAAAATTTATTCTTGGTCTATCCACACGTGTGGAATGACTAAAGAAAATGTGTGAAGTTATAGGACTAAAGATATAGGCCGAGAACTTCAAAAGTTGCAGAAGAGGCCGAAACTCCATTTGACTTGGATATTGGAGATGCATTCGTGTTGACTTTTGAGATATTGACTAGTATTCTTTGGAAGTTGAGTTGGTGGATTGGAGGAGATCATACTATTAGTCAAAAGGTCTTGGTTGTCTCATTTCTTTTGGTTCCTGAAGAAAATAAGAGATTTGTTTGGGTTTTCCCCTCTAGAGAGGTTTTAGCCTTGACTTATAGCCTACATTTGGTGTGTATTTTCCTTTGATGATCTTCATGTTTTGGTATTTGTTTGATGATGAAGAACATAATAATAATAAGCAAAAGAAGAATTTAATCAATCAAGTAAAAGAATGACACAAGAAACTATCAACAAAAGAGAAATCAACATCACAGGCCACCCTAAGAATACGTATTGCAAAATCTCTTTGCTGTGCTGGTGTTTGTCTCTATACATAATTTGTTCAAATGTGGTTTTTCCAAAAAGAACAAAAAATATTGTTAATTTTTTGCTTATTTATTATATAAATAGAAAGAGAGTTGTGATGAACATGAAAATCCCAAGTTATATTCATTAAAAGGTATTTAAACTCAAGTTATTTTTAGTAATATTTATCTTCAATACCTGTAAAATATTCTAAAATATGTTAAAAAGGAATCATATTTTCTCAACAATGTGATTAACATCTTTTAGCGAAGGTCGTTACATCGAACTCAATTAGGAAGATATCAAGCAAATCCTTCTCATATTGCACTATTGATCTATCTTTATGCAAAGATCATGTCTATCTAAAAATCAAAACAAATCACTGTAATTAGGATATTCGTTTCCATCTTGTTTTTCGTCATACCAATATTTTTAAAATTATTCCATTGCGTTGTTAATCCCTGAGCAAGGGTAAAGGCTGGGTAGTAGAGCAATGAGTACACATTTACCTTGTATTAGTTTTGCAATTTTATTCCAACCTACTTTTTTATTTCTACTTACATTTTCTTCTTCTTTCCGTGTTGTATTTTCTATCTTTTGTAAAAAAAAATGACTGTGCAAGATTTTAATTAAGATTTTTCTATTGTTGGAGGTTTCTATTTGTGAGCTTCTTTATAAATAAAGACAATATGTTAATTTTTTTTTGTGTGGTTTGTTATCAATAACTTAATTTTGATGGCAGTTAATGAGACATTTGTTTATGGAATCGATATGTAAATGGGATTGAATTATTATTTTTTTTAAGCAAAAAACATTTTATAAGTAAATACAAAATTGCAATCTTGGGAGCCACTGTGGAGCTCAACGTATGTTGGGCTTGAAAATGGTCTTTAGCCCAAGATAAAATGGCTATTATAAACATAAGGTGCAGAGACATGGAAAAGCGAAGTGAACGTACATAGACATATGGAAAAGCGAAGTGAACGTACAGAGACATATGGCGTGAGTGTGTAAAGAATGGATGGAAACTGCGCATGGTGTAGGGTGAAGAAAGTGGTGCTCTTGAGTCACTGAGTTGGATAATAATAGGGAAATATAAATTCATAGCTCTTTTACACTCACCTACCAATTTCATATTAAAAATAGAAAACATTACACATTTTTTTTACTTGAATTTCATATATATAGAGAGAGATATATATATATTTCAAAGAAAGTGTGGGAGGATTAGTAATGTTAATATCAAAATTAGTCATATCACTAATGTGAATTTGAATGGGGAGGATAATATTTGTTCCATTCAATTACCCTAAATAGTTTAAATTTTGCTTTATTTATATAAAAAAATTGATATTAAGTCATCAAATTGATATTAATTTTTTTTTAATTAATGTAAATATTAAAATCATTTTATTTATTGTTTTTTCATTAAAATATATATCTTATATATAATAAACCCAATTTTGAAATCCATAATAATTATAAAAGAAAATTATATATCTCTTTATACTGAAAAAACATAAATCAACTTGTTTTCTCTTTTTAAAACTTCAATTATACATATATTCTTTATATTGTTTAAATATTTCAAAAATAATATATATGCAAGAATAAAATTATTTGTTTCAATAAATTATAAATTATTTTATTTTTTCAAACACTTAAAGTATATATATTTCATTTCTTATAAAAAAAAATAGACCATATTATATTTAATAATATAAACATTTATATATAACATCAAAATGAGAATGATTTTGTGTTTCATAAGTATCATTTTGTATTATGAAATGAGAATTATTTTTCTTTTAAATTGGAAAAAAATTAATATCTAATTTTATATGTATTATGATTTGCACAATAACTTAATTGTGGAAGAATTTTTTTTCTTGCTTATTAGTTACAATTTTGTCTTTTTTATTTTCTGTTTTAACATACTCATATATATCTCATAATAGCACATAACAATACATGGTACTAGTTCCTTTTATTCATGTTTCGATGTAATGATATACAATGTCTTACTTACTATGTAGGGAGTCTATACACTCCATAAAAGACTTGTGGCTTTTTTGGGGATAAAGCTAACACCCAAAACCTAGCTTTCTCCCACAATATGAACATAGCTACAACTCCCCTAAATCCAATCCCTGTTCCTATACTCAATGCTAAGAATGACATATTTTCATTTACATGACTCAACCATCCCACTTTAACATGAGGATTATTGCTAGTACTATTACCCTCTATCATAGGGTTTTCTTTTTTATTACTACATGGATGTATAGGACACCCCCATAAGCATTTATTACTTTGAAATGAAGTGACATCAAAAGTTGAAAATTGTGTCCTTGTTGGAATTGGTCCACATAGGTTGTTACATGAAACATCTAGAACCCGCAACCAATGTAAGTTAGAGAGTTCTTGAGGAATTTTTCCACTCAAATTATTTTTGGCCAAGTCCAACACCTCCAAAGTAGATATGTCACTAAGAGATGTAGGTGTGGACCCTTCAAATTGGTTCCCATATAGATTTAGCCATCGCAAGCTGCTCATACTCCCTATGCTTGTAGCTATTTCTCCCACAAGATTGTTGTTAGACAAATCAAAGAAAGTGTTTTCCACATAAACATTGGCAAATCTGGCTCTATTTGTCAAAGAAAGAAAAATAAATGTATATCAAAATGTATCTATTTCATCCTCCTCCGAGTCATCTTCCTCATCAAGTAACTCAACTTCCTCACCAAGAAAGTTAGCTCCATTAAATATGATTCGACCCCACAAAAGGCTATATATAACCAGAGATTTCGACTTAGTATGACATCAATATCGTGAAGTAATTCAATCTAAAATTTAAGGAAGAAGTTGGAATACTTCCACCCAGATAATAATTAAAATCGATGCTGAGTTGTTCCAACTCAATCAGGTGACCAAAGTCTGCTGGTATGGTCCCATTGAAGTTGTACTAATCACTTCAAGTCTAGAATATTATACTCGTTTGAAGAAGTATTGAAAACAGGAAAAGGAACCAAATATATTTCCAAAAGTAGTACAAGATTATCATTAAATCTTTATCTATAACAATGAAAGAAGATGTCTATTTGAAGACTTGTAGTAGCACCTACAGAATCACCCTAACCATAAATCAAGGATAAAATCAACTTTAAGATTGAAACAAATACCTCAAGCATGAAATTAGACTAGTAAGAGGCATCTTAAAGAATCCTTTGCAAGAGACATGGAGGACTAAGGTAAGCAATCCTTGAGGTACGTATAATTGCTTTTATTATATAATTATCTAATCCTTATTATATTAGGGTTTTTAAATATCTTTTTTTGGTTCTAGGGTTTGTAATATTGAAAAATTGTTGGCATCCATGTTATTGTAAAACCTAGTTGATTGAGAAACCCTAACCCTATTTTCTTTTGTTCCCTCATAAAAGCCCTAGTTTTGGTTTCTAGGGTTTGTAGGTAGTCTAAGGAGAAATTAAAATCCCTAGTAAGTATAGAATTGAATTTGAAACCCTAGAATTGATATCTTAGGGTTTAGAGTTTGTTAGATCATACTATTGTACTTGTCAATTAAATATTGCATATACATATAGCAATGTTAATATATAAATAGTAAGAAAGGAGTCCTTCAAGTAGAATCTTACACATTGTCATAAAATATAAGTATTATTTTTTATTTCGCATATTTTTATCTTTATCTTTGTTACTTGATCATTATCCTTTCCTTGGAAGGACTAAACTTGCAGGTATAAGGATTATGGCTCGATTCAGAGGGAGATTTCAGGGGAAAGTCTTGTATCATGAAAGAAGCCTTGTTGGAGAAGAAAACCTAGAAGGTTTGTGAAAGGAACAACTCAAGGAATGTTTAAAGACTTGTGGCAAATATTCTTCATATAAGATCGCACAATCATTTTACTTATTACTAACTTTCATGTCTAAGTTTTCACTATAAATATTCTTATGTTGCTGAAGATAACTCACCTTTAGATCAAATCAATCCTTGTCATACTATCTATCCTTTGTTAACTTTGGTAAAACCATAATATTTAGGGTTCAATATAAAACTCTCTCCTACTTAGGGTTTTTTGATAAAATCTAGAACATATAATGAAATCCTAATCTCTTGATGTTTAAGATTTCTTAATATAAAACCCTAGTTTTTGGGGGTTTGTTGTTGTTGTCTAGGTTTTATGATGAAACCCTAGATTTTTAGGGTTTGATGAATTAGGGTTTATGAGAAAACCCTTGTAATTGTTAAACCTAAGAATGAAACACTAGGGGTATATGATTCCATATGATTGAAACACTAACTTGGTTGAGTTGTTGCATATCTTTTATAATTATATATAAGGTTTATGTCAAAACCCTAATAGAAATTGATATAAGTATCTCGGGAAAGATAGTGAAACCCTAGATGTAATAATGCTTTCACTATGATTGAAATAAATTATTGATATCTAAAGTTTAGTTTTGATGATGAAATCTAGGGTTTGTGACAAAAACCCTAGCAAAGGTTGTTGTGAGAAGTCTAGGATATGAAAATGTAACCCTAGTCGATTGCTTCTCTTTTTTTTATCTAAGTTTAGAATTTGATATTTAGAATTCAAAATTTTTTTGGCAACCCTAGGTGCCCTCTCTATTATAATTTGATAATCTTAATTTGACTTTTCATGCTCCTATATATTATTCTTGGTTGTACTTGTTGATGAAGATTTGCAGGCACATAGTCTTCAATATATGGAAGATGCTTACCACATACTTGATGAATTGATGATGATGTTGAGAATGATGAAAATAGGGATTTGTAAGAATATTGATAGCATTAAACTGTACATTGATGATTAATAGATGACCTTGTTTCCATGTGAGAAGGAATGATCTTCCGAAGGTTGAAAGTTACCTAATGATATGATGATAAACCATGTGTGGCTGAGTTGTTGATGGATTTATCTCGTAGTAGGGAAGAAAATCAGATAAAGAAAGTGTATAACTCCCCAGTTAAGAGGGAGGGAATATTGTAATAGCTATAATAAAGACCTTGGAGAAAGAGTGAGATCAAAGAAAGGTTAAAGCACTACAGATGGTAATTCATGAGTTGTATTCATGATTAATAAATTTTTGATTGATGAAGTTGTGAACAAGAATTGGATTTTCTGGAAAAGTGTTGAGGCTGAGTTTGGTGTTGTTGAATAAGTTGAAGAAGAAACATTTCATGAAAATACGATGACCTAAGTAACATCAGAATAGTGGAAGACCCCAAAGTTTTGTGCTAGCATACAAGAACATATACAATATAATTTTGATATTGGTTGGGGTCGTGAAGCCATTGTACAAGACAAAAAATGAACAAGTAGTTGATGTGTTGATGAAATCTCTTCCCAACAAGAAGTTAGTTTATTTTGGGAGCATGCTTAGAATGATGGATATCAGTAATTTGGTTGAGAGGAGAGATGAAGTAACATAAAACTGCCTATATGATGGTACTTGTGAGGATAGCATGGCCTGGTTAATATTGAGATCTTAGTTGACATCTAGATCCTAGAGGGGGAGCTCAGGTTTAGTATTGATACCTGGATCCCTGTAAGGGTTGGTGTCAAAGCATGGAGGACTAGATGGTATCTATATCTTGTTGGATGGATACCATTGTTGTAGCCTGATGGTACCTATAGTGGCAATTTCCTAGATGACACCTTAGTCTATGTTGAGAGGATACCTTGGTAGTGTTGGTATCCCAAGCATTACGTATGTTGTTGTACTCTTTCTAAGAACATTTGAAATTGAGATCAACCTAGTACCATTTGAACAATTATGAATACCTCCCTAGTTAAGAGGTAGTGTTGAGAAATGTAACTAGTATCGGTCTTCATAATTGTATTCGGTCATGATGTAATATATTTGTCAAAAGAAAGAAAAATTAAAATTTATTGTAGAAAAAAACTATTTATAAGCATGGGTTTCATGCTTTATGTATTTTTGTTTCTATTTAAAGCCTTCAATGAAGGCTTATAGGGTTGAATCATAAGTTATTGTCGATGTCTAGACCATTCTTGGGCTCTCTATGTTAAAGAAAGAAAAATATATGTGTATCAAAATGTATTTATTTCCTCCTCCACCAAGTCATCTTCCTCATCAAGCAACTCAGCTTCCTCATCAAGCAAGTTGGATCCATTAAAGATGATTTGACCCCACAAAAGGTTATATATAAGCAGATATTTCAGCCTAGTATGACATCAATCTTGTGAACTAATTCAATTTGCAATTTAAGGAAGAAAGAAGTGTGAAATGCTTAGAAAGGAAGGTCTACTCCATTACAAGAGTAAACAAGGCTAGCGAAGTGGAAGAGGATTAAAAATTATTCTTGGTCTATCCACACGTGTGGAATGACTAAAGAAAATGTGTGAAGTTATAGGACTAAAGATATAGGCCGAGAACTTCAGAAGTTGCAGAAGAGGTTGAAACTCCATTTGACTTGGATATTGGAGATGCATTCGTGTTGACTTTTGAGATATTGACTAGTATTCTTTGGAAGTTGAGTTGGTGGATTGGAGGAGATCATACTATTAGCCAAAAGGTCTTGGTTGTCTCATTTCTTTTGGTTCCTGAAGAAAATAAGAGATTTGTCTGAGTTTTCCTCTCTAGAGAGGTTTTAGCCTTGACTTATAGCCTACATTTGGTGTGTATTTTCCTTCGATGATCTTCATGTTTTGGTATTTGATTGATGATAGCCTACATTTGGTGTGTATTTTCCTTCGATGATCTTCATGTTTTGGTATTTGATTGATGATGAAGAACATAATAATAATAATAAGCAAAAGAAGAATTTAATCAAGTAAAAGAATGACACAAGCAACTATCAACATAAGACAAATCAACATCATTGACTGCCCTAAGAATACGTATTGCAAAATATCATTGTTATGCATGTGTTTGTCTCTATACATAATTTGTTCAAATGAGGTTTTCCCAAAAAGAAAAAAAAAATATTGTTAACATTTTTCTTATTTGTTATATATATATAGAAAGAGAGTTGTTCCAAAAAGAAATATTATTTTTTTCTTATGTGTTGTGTTATATATATAAAGAGTTGTGATGAACATGAAAATCCCAAGTTATATTCATTAGAGGGTATTTAAACTCAAGTTATTTTTAATAATATTTCTCTTCAATCGCTCTAAAATATTCTGAAATATGTTAAAAATGAGTCATATATTCTCAACAATGTGATTAACATCTTTTACCAAAGGTCATTACATCGAACTCAATTAGGAAGATATCAAGCAAATCCTTCTCATATTGCACTATTGATCTGTCTCTATGCAGAGCTCATGTCTATCTGAAAATCAAAACAAATCACTGTAATTATGATATTCCTTTCCATCTTGTTTTTCATCATACCAATATTTTTAAAATTATTCCATTGGGTTGTTAATCCCTTGCCCAAGAATAAAGGCTGGGTTGTAGAGCAATGAATACACATTTACCTAAAACCTACTTTTTTTTTTCTACTTACATTTTCTTCCTCCTTCCATGTTGTATTTTTTATCTTTTGTAAAAAAAAATTACTATGCAAGATTTTAATTAAGATTTTGTTATTATTTGTGAGCTTCTTTATAAATAAAGACAATATAAATAAAGACAATATGTTAATTTTTTTGTGCGGTTTGTTATCAATAGTTTAATTTTTTTGTGCCGTTTGTTATCAATCAATATGTGAATGGGATTGAATTATTAATTTTTTTTAAGTGAAAAACATTTTGTAAGTAAATACAAAAAGCGGAATCCTGGGAGCCACTTTGGAGCTCAGCATATGTTGGACCAGAAAACAATTGTAAATCCGTACAGTAGTGGGTGTCGCGTTGTAAGCCGTACAGTAATGGGTGTGTTGGAAAAGTCAAGTGAATGTACAAAGGCAGATGGCATGAGTGGTAAAGAATGGATGGAAACTGCTGAAGAAAAAAGTGGTGCTCTTGAATCACTGAGTTGGACGATAATAGGGAAATATAAATATATACTTAAAGTATATATATTTGATTTTTTATCCAAAAAAATTAGACTATATTATATTTAATAATATGAACATTTATATATAACATCAACATGATAACGATTTTGTGTTTTATACGTATTATTTTGTATTGTGAAATGAGAATTATTTTTCTTTTAAATTAGAAAAAATTAAATATCTAATTTTATGTGTATTATGATTTGCACAATAATTTAATTGTGCAAGAATTTTTTTCTTGCTTATTAGTTACAATTTTGTCTTTTTTATTTTCTATTTTAACAGATAAGCATATATATCTCATAATAGCACATAACAACACATGGTACTAGTTCCTTTTATTCATGCTTTGATGTAATGATATACAATGTCTTACTTACTATGTAGGGAGTCTATACACTCCATAAAAGACTTGTGGCTTTTTTGGGGTTAAAACTAACACCCAAAACCTAGCTTTCTCCCACAATATGAACATAGCAACAACTCCCCCAAATCCAATCCCTGTTCCTATACTCAATGCTAACAATGACATATTTTCATTTACACAACTCAACCATCCCACTTTAACATGAGGATTATTGCTAGTACTATTACCCTCTATCATAGGGTTTTCCTTTTGATTACTACATCGATCTATAGGACAACCCCATAAGCATTTATTACTTTGAAATGAAGCAACATCAAAAGTTGAAAATTGTGTCCCTATTGGAATTGGTCCACATAAGCTGTTACATGAAACATCTAGAACCCGCAACCAATGTAAGTTAGAGAGTTCTTGAGGAATTTTTCCACTCAAATTATTTTTGGCCAAGTCCAACACCTCCAAAGCAGATATGTTACTAAGAGATGTAGGTATTGACCCTTCAAATTGGTTCCCAGATAGATTTAGCCATCGCAAGCTGCTCATACTCCCTATGCTTGAAGGTATTTGTCCTACAAGATTGTTGTTAGACAAATCAAATAAAGTGTTTTCCACATAAACATCGGCATATTTGGGGATTACAAAGCATTTGAGTAGTATAGATGAAATTCGAGATGTGTTTGTGTCATCTATTTTATTATTTTGTCCAAGGGAAGATACATTGGGTGCAAATCCCCTAAGTCTCTCAAGGTTACATGGCATTCTTCCACTAAATTTATTGTTGGATAAATTCAAGTAACTCAACTTTGTGAGATTTGTAATCCATTTAGGAATATCACCATGGATATTATTATAACTAATATTTAATATCACCAAGTTATGGAATAATGCAAGGTGATTAGGCAATTCCCCTGTCAACCTATTTGCGCTTAAATCTAGCCATTGTAGAGAAGTGTAATTGCCAAAGCTCTTAGGAATTGGTCCCTCTATACTATTTTGAGATAGATCTAAAATCCTCAATGAAACTAGACCAAAAAGAGTATTAGGAATATGGCAATAAATATTGTTATGGCTTATGTGCAAAGACAAAAGAGATTTTAGTTGACCTATGCTATATGGGATGGTAGTTAAATTATTTGAATTTAAATTTAGAAGTCGGATTGAACCAAGATTTCCTAAATCCTTTGGAATTTCACCACTAAAGTTATTATTTTGCAATGACATAGTCACAAGATTGCTCAAATTACCCAATTGAAATGGTATTATCCCAAACAATTTGTTTTCTGCTAAACCAAGCTCCTTTAAGTTATGCAACAACCCCAATTCATTTGGTATTCTACCGTCCAAAATATTATCAAATAAAAACAAGGACGTAAGTGCAGTGCAATTGCCCAAATGCATAGGGATGTGACCATTTAAATAATTGCTGTGGAGAAAAAGAGAATCTAGGTTTCTTAGGTAACCCAAAGTCGAAGGGATTGGACCACTAAAATGGTTAGATGAAAGGTCAAGATAATATAGGTTTATCAGCGAACCCAAAGTCGAAGGGATTGGACCACTAAAATAGTTATATGAAAGGGCAAGAAAAGATAGGTTTCTCATGTAGTAGCTGAAGGTGGAAGGGAGAGGACCACTGAAATTGTTACATGAGAGGTCAAGATAAGACAGGCTTCTCATGGAATCCACAATGGAAAAGACTGGACCACTGAAATTGTTACCTGCAATGGATAATGTACGGAGAGATGTGCAGTGGTTCAAAGAAGTTGGAATACTTCCACCCAGATTATTACCTTTGATGCTGAGCTGTTCCAACTCGATCAGGCGACCAAAGTCTGCTGGTATGGTCCCTGTGAAGTTGCTCCACGAAAGGTCGATCCTTTTGAGGCGTGTGCAATTAGACAGTGCTTTTGGAATAGATCCTCCCAGGTACTGATTGTCGCTAAGATTAAGTATTCTCAGCGCTTTAAGCTGCCCGAATCCCGGTGGTATCACTCCTGTAAAATAATTACCAGAGAGATCCAGCGTGTGCAGCAAGGAGAGGTTGGCCAGAAATGGGGAAAGGGTACCATTCAATCCGTGAACTGGAAGTATTACAGCGACAACTCTTCTAGTGTGTTTCCTGCAGGTAATACCATGCCAGGAGCACACCTGCTGTGAGTTCTCTGCTTTCCAGTTGGACAACATTCCAGATGGATCCGATTTGATGTGTCTTTTAAAAGCCAGAAGAGCTTCAATATCCCTTTTCTCGTGACTGTCCATTGATGATCGGAATTTGTCACTTTTCTCGTCCAGCACAGCACGTCCATTAAAAGCAAATCCATCAGAAGAAGCAGAATCGGTCCGATCATTACTCAAATTAACAGCTGCTGCACTTACAGTTAAAGTGGCCACCATGAATAGGAAGCACGGTAGCATAACAATAACAACGCCTTTAGGATCCATTTCTCCGTCTCAGAAACTCAAAACGCTCTGCAAAGTTGAGTGAGTTGTGTTGCTAGACATAAGTACATATTTATAAGGAGAGCGGCTGTCATAGCTGCATGAAACCCGGCAGCAATAACACGGAAGGAAGGGATAGAGGTGTGAAGGAAGAAGTTGAGGTAACAGAGTGGGTGTGAGTGACAAGTGATCAACGCGGAAAGTGACAAGCCACCAGAAATGGTGTAACAGAGTGGGTGGTGAGTGACAAGTCACCAGAAATGGCTAAAAATTTGACTGAAACGATGAGAGATGCCATTGGATGAGTGAGTTGTGTTGCTAGATATATGTACATATTTATAAGGAGAGCGGCTGCCATTCGAGAAAATGCGATGAGTAAGTTCGAAGAAAGTGAAAAAATAAATGCGGGTAAGCTTCCGGTCTTTTCGTGAGTTGGAAAAATGAGGGAAAGATGCGCGTAAGATGGGACACTAAAACATTTTATAATGCGCGTAAGCTTCCGGTCTTTTCGTGAGTTGGAAAAATGAGGGAAAGATGCGCGTAAGATGGGACACAAACATTTTATAATGCGCGTAAGCTTCCGGTCTTTTCCTGAGTTGGAAAAATTAGGGAAAGATGCGCGTAAGATGGGACACTAAAACATTTTATAATGCGCGTAAGCTTCCGGTCTTTTCGTGAGTTGGAAAAATTAGGGATAGCTGAATGGGTGTGGGACACTAAATCATTTTCTAATATCTCTATTCGTATATCTCTAATCGTATACTGTTTTATAATAACCATCGGTTTAATATCATAAATGCATGGATGAGTATGTATATATACCTCCTCACCTTCTCAACTTCTATTTTATTTTACTTTTATAATAACTTGTTCTTCTTGACTTTTTAAATAAATGTTAATGTGTTAATTAATTTATTTTAAATAGCTAGAGACAATTATATTAATTTATTTTAAATAGCTTGAGAGAATAATATTGGTTGAAAGAAGTAAGCTTGAATCTGTTAGATTCATTTAGAATGATGTTGTTTAATGTTTTATATTTCATAATTTAGGTTTAGTCGTGTATTTAGTTTATAATTGCATAGTTTAATGATGTGTCATTTTTGCTAAAAAATTAATGGAAATTTCAGCATGATTTTGATTATAAATCTGATTGAAATTTTTGGAAATTTAGATTACTATTGTCAAGCTTCAAGATTTTGGGTGCCCTAACAGTTTTTTGTGGTGCTCAAACTATTTCCACCATCAAAAACAAGGTTCAAACACTCCTAACGTCAATTTTGTTGAAAAAAATGCCATGATTCCGAATAACGCTCATGCTTAAGTTATGAATAATGTCATAGTTTAAATATTTTTAATAGCATAGTTTAATCACGTGTCATTTTTGCTAGAAAAATAATGGAAATTTTAGTATGATTTTGATTATAAATCTGATTGAAATTTTTGGAAATTTAGGTTACTATTGTCAAGCTTCAAGGTTTTGGGTGCCCTAACAGTTTTTTATGGTGCTCAATCTATTTCCACCATCAAAAACAAGGTTCAAGCACTCCAAACCTCAATTTTGTTGAAAAAATGCCCTGATTCCGACTAACACTCACGCTTAAGTTATGAATAATGTCATAGTTTAAATATTTTTATCAATCTTAAATTTATTATTGGTATTTGGTTTTCTTTTACATAATTATGGTGATAGCATTTAGAATAAGACTTTAAGATTTTAATTTAATTATCAATAATTATTAACTAAATCATATGATTTTAACTTCCATAAATATTTTAAAAGAGTCACAAAACAAAACAAAGATTCAGATTTATCTCAAAAGTAGTTATGCTATTTTTAAATTTTTTGTTAAAATGATTAATAATAAAAGTGTCATATTAACATGTGTCATATTAAAATGATATGATTATACAAAACCCCAACAACATGTATGACCTATATCATTTAATGATGTTAATTACGTATGCACAATAAAAATTGATAGATCATTTATTGTAATAAATAACGATATCATCATATAAACATGATAAATTAAATATGGAGACTCGAAGAAAAAAAACACTAACAATGTGCTTAGCCTCTTTTCTTTATTTATTAATCATTTTCTACATAAATATTACAAAACTAGCCTTAATTTCCTTTTTGCCTAAATTTCAAAGATGATTGGGTTGTCAAGCCAAAGAGCATTGTAGCCTCAACCATTCTTTAGTCTCTTCATTCTTCAACCATTTCTTTCTTCATGGGATTCTGTCATTCCTACATCTTACAACTTCCATGTCCGACACTTCATGAATGTTACTTTCTTCCCCTTCTCTTATTTTTGTTGGAAAAATGTAAAGTTGCAGCTATTAATTCTAATTTTCCTTAACCTTAATATTTTCTTGTGAATTTAGTTAGTCTTCTTGTGTTCTTTATTTAGATATTTTCATCAAAAAATTATCAAGAAAAAAAATAGTAGCAACATAGAATGCAGAAATGAGGCTCTCATCGAGGGAAAAACCCCCTCCAAGGGGAAAACCCAGAAAATCTTCTCTTCTTATAGAATCTACTTCAAATGGGATAGCAAAGACCCAATCCCTAGACCAAGTCCTCCTCCAAGTAGCAAGTCAGCGCTTCCAGTCATGTCTTTCAATAATCTAGCACCAACCAACTTCAAACTACAACTTCAACTTTCCAACTTCAGTACTATTGCTTTAACTTTACAACTTTAGCCTTGTAGTTGTTGCAGAAAATATAAGTCAACGCTTCAAGAATTCTTCCTTGATCAAGGCATCTCCTTCCAAGATCAACAAAGTCAAACCAGAATATCTTTCTCTCCCAGCTAATTGATACTGCAACTCGAACCTGCAATTTTGGCCTCCTTGGAAGCTGCAGAAACCCTAATCCTTTGCATGTGTGTGAGAAATAGAGCCCAAACACAAGATTTTCGTCTTTCCTTTCTCGTTTTAGACCTTCGCTATATTTTTCTCTTTCTTCCCACCTATAGATCCAACTTCCTTCTTCAAATCGAACTTGTGAGTGAGTGAGTCACAAATGCGGTCGAAGTACTTGTATTTATAGCCTTTAGAAGGGGTTGATTTGACTTCTTTAGGCTGACTTGAAGCTGCCAGGACCGACTTGTACTTTTGGAGTTTCCAGGACTTTCTAGACTAAAAAATAATTCCTTATTTAATTACATTTTTCCTAGAAGGGTCTTATAAACATGATGTTGACTTTCTTGACTTGTGACAGTAACTCCTATGATGTAACAAACCCTAGAAGCATGACGAACATGCTTTTGCCTAGAATACCATCAATAATGAGCATGAAACCTATGCTTTAAAATAATAACTTTTTATTTTATTTTCTTATTCATTACATAGAATACATATTGAAATGAGTACAACAACAATTATGAAGACCGAAACTAGTTACATTTCCAACAAGTCTGGCAACAAATCTTCCTTACGCAACATCATCTTATCCTTTATGCACATAACATTTGCTTCCTCATTTTTATTTTATTCTTCCCATTTCATAGGCTCTTTTTACTTTGATCTATGTAATTTACTAACATTAATCAACTATTCAATAATAATAAATAGGACATTTACTATTTGCATATGGGGTAACTAAGGTGGAAAAATGGGGGACAGGAGGAGGGGTCGGGCGGGCGGGGCAGGGAATAGGAGCGACGGGGGGGGGGGGGGAGTGGGGGGCGATGTTGTGTTTTTATTTCCCCACCAACCGATGACTCAATGGGACATGGCAACACCCCCTCCTCCCCCCACCCCTAGAGAACATTCATGTAACGAATAGCATGACAACCATTGTTACAAGGAAACCCATGCAAACACACACTTCAAGAGATATACGGAGGTATTTAATTGGTCACAGTATTGCACCCATGCATCGACTTGCTCACTGCAATCCTATCAATCCATCAACATTCAATCAGGATCCATTAATTGATGCCTCATTGGGATTCTACATGCTACCTATGACTTTTCTCAGCAAACACATAGATGAAGATCATTATATTGAGGTGGCCTCAACAATTATTTTAACGCATTCATGTAAATTACATAAAGCGATGTATTAATATCAATTATGGGCAAGAGCATGGAGATGGGTCAATTTTTTTGGTGAAATAGGTTATGTTTTGGAGGAAAAAACAATGGCTAAAGCAATCCATTCAAGCGCTAGATCGAGCTCCTTGGGCGCTAAAAAAATAGCTCGATTGAGGGTTAAAAACTAACCCTTAATCTTTGAGAACGATGTCTCTCCCTTCAGCTGATTAAACAAGTCATCAATCCTCAACAAAGAGTACCTATTCTTAATCGTCACCTTGTTCAACTACCCATAATCGATGAATAACTTAAGGGTACCCTCTTTCTTCTTCACAAACAACATTGGTGGACCCCAAGGTAACACACTGGGCCTAATGTAACCCTTGTCAAGCATTTCCTTCAATTGCAACTTCAATTCCACTAACTCTAGAGTGCTCATCCTATACATTGCCTTTGATGCTAGTGCTGCTCATGGTACCACCTCAATAGAAAATTCCACTTCCCTGTGAGGTGATAACTCTAAGATATTTGTTGGGAATACATCTTGAAACTGTTGTAAAAATGGGTACCTGTTCAAGACCTCAGCATCCTCAACATCCTTACCTTTGTCACTGGAAATATGCACTATAAATAAGACACACCCTTTCCTACAATTATGCTTTGCCTACATACTTGTAACCATTCTAACCTGTGTCGCCTTCCTCTTATCATGCAAGAATCTCTACTCTCCATTGTCATCAAAGCACTCAATAGGCCTATCATAGCAGTCCACCTTAGTACTATGAAGATACAACGAATCCATACCTAGAAGGATACTGCACGAACCCAGTGGAAATACATTCATATGCATTGATGTAGACATACCATTCAACTCAAATGCACAAACTCTTACCCAATGATGAAATCATTTCTTAGTACCTGTAGCCAACTGCACTAGCCAAGAATATGCATGTACTTCTTTATTCAAACCACGCTTATCCACTAGGTCATGATTATATAACTATAGTTAGATCCAGGGTCAATCAAAATAGAAACAACTTGATCACAAATCTTACCTTCCATCTCAATAATATATGCATGTTGATCAACCTGCTTAGTATCCAAAGATGCATAAATTCGAGGAATACTCTGTCCAACATCCCCAACCGTCTGTGCTTTGTAAGCACTGTAAATCTGCAGTATGCCATCCTAATGTTGAACACAATCTCTCCTGCGATGATCCTAGCCACAAGTCCAATACTATAAATGCTTCCTACCATCACCCTTGTTCTACTCCTCAAACTAAAATCCTTGTCCTTTGTCAGTTGTATTGAACCTCTTATGTGACACTACGTTCTCTTTGTTGCTTGTATCTGATAATATTCCTCGCTTCTTATCCCACTTTCCCATTTTATTGTCATTACCATTCCACTGCTATTTAGATTCATACATATATTTCGATTGCTCATAACCACACTTTAAATTTTTTATGGCTTACTCCACTGATCTAGGCTCATCAATATCAATCCTGTCCTTGAATGTTACCGACAACCCAATGATGAATCTTTGAATATTAGGTTTCTCCTCCTTAAGACAAGGTATATACCTCAATAAATCCAAGAACCTACTAGTATACTCATCGTTATTCATAGATCTTGTAACATGGTGAAAATTCAATGTAATAAAAGTAAATAAAGGAAAAATAATAACCACAGATGATGGGACACTTATTCCAAGTTGAATGTTGGGCAAAATCCTAGTGATGGGGATCACTTGTGATTATTTATGGCTAAGGAAATTGGCAAAGGCAACGACTAAGGCTTCAGAAAGGAAAAATGCCATTTTTGGCACATTTTATTATGAAAATAAAGGAAATTGGGAGAAAAGGGAGATGAAAGGTCACGGGTTGCATGTGAGGAGAAAATTGAAGGAAAATAATGGAAAATGAAGAAAATAGAGGCCTCATTCATAAAAAGGCTTCTAAGGATCAGTTGGTAACCTTTTGTCAGTTTAGTTTTGGAACTCTGTCATTATTCTCTCTCTCTCATACTCTTGGAGACTTAGAATTTTCTTGGAGCACTCTTGGTGGGTGTGGTATACTTGAATTCTTGGATCAAGAAGGTAAAGGAAGAGCAGGAAAGAACAAGAGGGCATCGGGATCAATAGTTACATCATATTTTCTTGCAGGTACCAAGTTGCTATGTTTCCTTCATTAGTTCTGGTATGCATCGCATATAAATGTGGATTTTTGGTTGTGATTTGTCATTAGCATGGAGGATGGCTGGGATTGACAGTGGACTCCCTAGAATTTTCATTTCGTGGATAGCCATGGTGATTGTGGATTTACTTTCATTGTTTGTTTTCGATTGGTTCTCATGTTTCCTTAGCTTGGGCTGAGTTACTAGTCTTAGAAGCCTTGGTTGGACAAATTCTCTAGAATCCCTAGGTGGGTTGAGTTACTAGTCCTAGAAGCCCTCGTTGGACAAATGTTATAGAAGTCCTACATAATATGTGGGTTGAGTTACTATTATCAGAAGCCTTGGTTGGACAAATGCTCTGGAAGCCCTGGAAGGCTTGGATGGAGACCAATCTGATGATGGTTTTGTGATGTCTGATAGTGAGGTGGAATCACTATTTGATGGGTTGAGGTGGATGGCCTCTGGAAGCCCTGGATGGTTTTGATTCATGTGTTCTATGAGATCCCACATTCATGCTTATAATATGGCACAGGGGTGAATGGATGAAGAGAGGTTTTGCTTAGTCATTCTAGGATTGGGTGGAACATGGAAGTCCCATCCCGAGTTTAGATTTTGTATCATTAATGAAAGGTTATTTCTCCTTGTATTTCTATGAGTATTATGATGGATTATATGTGGTATATATGACTATGATTTCATTGATATTTTTGTCCCTATTATGTTGGTTATGTATGTGTTTTATAATAGCAGCCATGTGTGGCTCTCATCATGTTCTTACTTGTAATTGAATTATTAATGTATCTATGACCTAATTGATGGAATGGCAGTTGATGTGTTGAGGCATCAATGATTCTTAGTGATTCTCAGCTATGTATGAGACCCCTATGCTCAGAACTCTTATAAACACCTGTAGATTACATATTCGCGATATGTTTGACGTAATGCATGTCATGGCTAGTAGGGATCAAGTGAACATCTTGAACAAGTATTTTCTTTAGTATTGTCATTTCCATGTTATTTTACTAATATGAAGAGATGGTTCAATTCTTGGCAGTGACCTGGGCTCTGGGCCTGAAAAGGTGGCTCAAATCTTGGAGTTGTTGGCATATCATTGACAAATTTAGTCTCTAGTTGCTAGCAGGTAATCCCGTGAGAGCGAATTTCAGTTTCTTGATGTTGTCATGCCTACAACATGAGAGTGACCAAGGCTTAAGTTGTCCAGACTTTCAATGGGACCCAAGGGCAAGATATCTAGAGTATTGGATTGGTTCCTAAGAGTCCTATAGTTGATATTGAATGTTTGTATGGTGTGTTTCCACTAGTTGCACTTCCTTAATGTGACTTAGGAGGTCGAGTCATATCATATTGCATTTGTTGCATGTTTACCCCGGCTAGATAGTTGCTTGGGTAGATGTGGGAAGAGGGTGTTACAGAGTGGTATCAGAGCATGGGTCACCCCTCAAACTCGATGGGCTATGTGTTGGTCATGCATGCATGTTAACTTCATATGTTTCTCTCACACTTGAATTCGATGTGCTTGTTGCATTTGCATGATGTTGTTCATGGTTGAAGTGATCTCGTCATTTGAAACTTGATGTTTTGTTGTGGAATGCATCGTCATGAGTATATGACTGGTTACATGTTGATTTATGTCACTTACATGTATCATTGTAGTATGATTGGTTACATTCTTTTATGTTTGGTTACGTTATTATATGCCCGGTTACATGTATCATTCTTGTAAGTTTGATTTCAAATATCGTGCAGCCATGCTTGATCAAACGTGTTTAGGCATATGTGTGGATGGTTATGCATCACTTATTCATATTCATGTTTGTCTATGGTCAAGTGTATAGTGACTCAATGATGGTGTTTTTCATGCATGAGGTTGTGGTGTGTGTTGTTATTGAGATCGTGCATTGATGACTAGACCCTAGCTAGAATGATGGTTGCATGGTCATGTGCCTATATGTTAGGTTCCTATAATACTAGTGATTCCCCCATTACTATTGTCATTGTATCCCTTATTGTTATTGTGGTGCCCCTATTGTCTCCATATTGTTATTATTGTGCCCCATATAATCCCTCTATTATTATTTTTGTGCCTTTATATTATTATTGTTAGGTTGGCTTGGTTATATTGTGACCCCTTAGACTCCTATATATGGAAAGGAGGTTTTCTCATTTGAATCATCCAAGAATTTTTCATTTGTGTAATGTAAAGGAGGTCTCCCCCTCGAAGAGGCTGAATTCTAAGACGTTGATCTATCTTTTCTATCTTTTTGTGGGCTGGTTCCATAACATTTGGTATCAAAGCTTTGGATTCTAGGGTTTCGCTGCTCCAAACAAGTCATCGTGGAATTTTCGCTGTAACTTTTTTCTGCGATGTTTCAGAAGCTAAAAAAAAAACCCATTTGAGACTAAATCTTGCTGAACCTTCAGTCTGAATTTCAGATTTTGTCTCACTATATTTTCGGAGATAAGATCTAATGAGTTTAGGGATTTTTGCAAGCTCCATAATCTCATCTAAAATAGGTTATCGAGGAATTCTCACTATAACTCTTTCGCTACGAAGTTTCAGAAGCTAAAAAAACATTCCCATTTGTGAAGAAATCGGTCTAAACATTGGCTTTGAATTTTAGATCCCGTCTCGCTATATTTGCAGAGATATAATATGAGGAAGTTAGGGTTTTTGTAAAATCTCGGATTACATTCCAAATAGGTCACCTTGGAAAAATCATCATAACTTTCGCTCTCAGCATCAGATTGAATTTTCATAAGAAGTTACAGAAAGAGGACGGACTGTAGTTTGTCTGGGTATCATTTTTAGAACCTAACGTTGATATAGTGACTTGCGGCACATCGTACAAGTTTGCTCTACTGAACTAGTCTATACTCAGGTCATCGTGGGAGATTTGGCATAACTCTTCATTGGAGAATCCAATATTGATCAGACTTGCGGGGTTAGAAAGATTACTCAGAGGGTAACCGTAAGAAGCAATTTCAGACCTAGGAGATCCAAAATTATAGAGATACATCAGATTCAATATCAAGCTCCTACAAAGTGAAAAACGGTGTGTAGTTTTTTTTTAAATTTTTGCATAAAATTGGTTTGAAAAATTATTTTGAAGCAATTCAAAGGGAATAATGAAGCATTATTATCCATAATTGATGCCCCAAAGAAAGAAAATGGAAACACCTAGTAAGCAAGTTGAAAGCTCTAGCATGACTCATGAAGAAGAGGAAGAAATGCAACATGATATATCAAAATTATGAGACCAAGTGCAACAAATTTCACTCGCACAAAAAGTAACAGAAGATAAGATGGATGGTTTAAAGAAAGACATAGAATCTAAGATGGATGGTTTAAAGAAAGGCGTGGAAGCTAAGATGGATGGTTTAAAGAAAGGCGTAGAAGCTATGATGAATGACGTGGAAGCTAAGATGGACGACATGGAAGCTAAGATGGATGGCATGGAAGCTAAGATGGATGATTTAAAGAATGGCATGGAAGATTTGCAGACAAATTTTAAGACAGATTTGACAAAATTTCTACAAGAAATGCTTACTAATGGCGAAAGGGTAGTAAAGGAAACTCATGATGAGAACAAAATAAATGTTAATCATGATTTCATAGACTCTAACATTGGATGAAGAACCACCATGATCCAAAGATCGATATGAGGAAGTTTGATGGCAAGGATCCTGGAACATGGATACTACAGATGGAGCAATTTTTCGATCTCCATAATGTGCAAAACACACAAAAGTCACGCATTGCAACTTTATATTTGGAACCAAATCAGTTTGTATGGTAACAATGGCTTTGCTCTCGTAAACAAATTGTCACTTGGGCTATTTTTACGGATGAAATGATAGCACATTATGAGGATACAAAAAGAAACACTTTTTTTAGCCAATTGATAAATCTCAAA
>APFE031180103.1:50652-67245 GCA_000404065.3 Pinus taeda
GAAGCAAGGGATGAATGGAAGAATGATGAGGAAGTGTGGGCACTCATTCAAAAGATACAACAAGATCCTAGTACATCTAATACATTTAGCTGGAAAAATGATTCATTATGGTACAAGGATCGGTTATACCTATGTAAGAATTCCCAACTCAAACAAAATATTCTTAGGGAATTGCACAGCTCTCCCTTAGGAGGGCACTCAGGATTTCTAAAAACCTACCACACGGTTAAGAAGGGTCTTTTTTGGGATGTACTTAAATCAGATATTCAAAAGTTTGTGGCGGAATGTTTGGTTTGCCAACAAAATAAAGTTGAAACAATTAAGACCCCAAGACTATTACAACCTTTATCCATTCCAAGCCAACGTTGGGAGGAGGTTTCAATGGATTTTATCATAGGTTTACCCAAGTCCGAAGGAAATAGTGTTATCATGTTGGTAGTTGATAGACTTACCAAGGATGCACACTTTTGTGCCTAATATCATCCATTTAAAGCGAGTACAATTTCTACTGCATTTATGGAAACAATTCAAAAGCTACATGGAAACCCAAAGATTATTGTAAGTGACAGAGATCCATTTTCACTGGAAATTTTTGGACAAAATTATTTTCTTGTCTTTGTACTCAGTTAGCTCATATCTCATCTTATCATCTTCAATCTGATGGGAAAACTCAGACACTAAACAAATGTTTGGAAGGATATCTTTGTTACTTTGTATCTGATAAACAGACACAATGGATCAAATGGTTGCCTCTGGCTGAATGTTGGTATAACACTTCCCTCCATACTGCAACAAAAATGACCCCGTTTATGGCGCTATGTATATCATCCACCATCCATCACATCATATTTAAGAGAAAATTCCAAGCTTCAAGCAGTGGAAGATCACATCAAGCGTCAGCAACAAGTTCTGCAACTCTTAAAGGATAACCTCACCTTGGCACACAATAGAATGAAACAACAGGCAGATCAACATCACAACGAAAGAAGTTTTGATGTAGGTGATTGGGTATTCCTATGGCTACAACCATATAAACAAATGTCCCTCAAGCAAGCTAAGAAGGATAATAAATTATCACCAAAGTATTATGGTCCGTACAAGCTGTTGCAAAAGATAGGCACTATGGCATACAAATTGGAGCTTCCTGGAGCTTCCCAAGTGCACCCAATGTTCCATGTTTCATGCTTAAAGAAGGATATAGGTGACAAGCTTCCAGTTCAAACAATATTCCCAGAACTTGATGAGGAAGGAAAAATCATATTGGAACCTGAAGCAGTCAAAGAAACAAGAATTCGACAGCTACGAAATCGATCAATTTCAGAGTATCTCATCAAGTGGAAGAACTTACCCATTGAAGGTTCCACATGGGAGGATGAGAATTTTATATAGAAGCATCCAGAACTACTCAAGCATTGAGGACAACACATTTTTGAAGGAGAGGGGCATGTTAGTTCCCTATAATACTAGTGATTCCCCCATTACTATTGTCGTCATATCCCTTATTGTTATTGTTGTGCCCCTATTGTCCCCATATTGTTATTATTGTGCCCCATAGAATCCCTCTATTGTTATTTTTGTGCCTTTATACTATTATTGTTAGGTCGGCTTGGGTATATTGTGACCGCTTAGACTCCTATATATAGAAACGAGGTTTTGTCATTTGAATCATCCAAGAATTGTTCATTTGTGTAATGTAAAGGAGGTTTCCCCTCGAAGAGGCTGAATTCTAAGGCGTTGATCTATCTTTTCTATCTCTTTGTGAGCTGGGTTCACAACATTATGTTTTATGTTTCTATATGTTGTAATGATTATGTTATACATGTATCACGTTGATTTGTTGATCTTGCAGACTTACAATTAACAAGAATTTTAACCATGGATATTACCAACCATAGCATGGGTCATCAATACCACATGCCCAAAATCCATTCACATTTCACAATCAAAATATTTTTTAAATATTTTTTTTAATTTAATTCTATTACAGTGTTGGGCCAAGAGACACTCTCCACCCCAATATGGAAGAGTTGTTGTAATGTCTAGTTATATTATGTTATCTAAACATTTTGACTAGGTCAAATTACATAAAAATAAAAAATAAAATTATTAATTAAAGCATTTTGACTCAGTAAAATTATATAAAAATAAAAATTAAACTAAAAAGATAAAATTAATAAATAAACCAACCTAGATCCATCTGAACTACGAATATATAAAGCTCCGACAGGGATCAAATCTATCAAGGTGCAAACCTTTCTTCAATTTTTGCACTTAGAAAAGAGGTTTTCACCTTGAGAGATTTGATTTGTAACATGTACATCCCTTCTAATACTACTCATATGGAGAAATTAAAACTTAGTAAAATAAAACAATTTATTTATTCCTTATTTATCTCTTTATTGCTTAATCAACCATAAATGTTTATAAATTGAATTCCACCATGATAAACATCAATAGGAGTCTAGTATTTAGGTTATCTATAAAGTTTCCAAAAATATGCAATTGATTAAATTTTCCTCATTAATTTTTAGGTTTTCATATGCCTCACACCTAACAAATCTACAGGTCTAAGGTTTGTGCATATTTAATGGTTGGTATTCACATATTTTACCTATAATGTGTATATGTTATAATTGTTTTGGCAACAAATATTAATCTAGCCCATACCAACACATCATGTCGATCTATAGATCATTGACATGCTGTGAGGAGTACCTACTATATTAATGATGATCCATCTCAATCTCGTTGCTAGGGTTGTTTGCCCTAATATGGGCCATATATCTCGAAGGAGTGAATCTAACGGTGGAGGTTGCTCTGGGATGGTTGAGGCAATTGACTGCCTCCCTAGCCCCGACCGAAATTCCCCATTCTCATCGAAGCTGCTTGGAGCTCTGCAACCTATCTCCTATAGGGTTTTGATAATGCTTGAGAATTGTTCACCACAGGTACAAAAATTTTCTCTCTAAATTTTTCTAAGCCATGACCATCAACACCGTAACTTGTTTAGCAGGTTTTTTTTTTTTATATCCCTTGCTCACCATACATTGGTGATTGCAGGCTCAACGCCCAACATCCATGATAGGTTGTTCACTAAAGTCTTGGTTAGTCATGCGACACAAGTACTCACAACAGAGTTCTTCGATTATCCTTATTGAAGATTTCAATGATTTTTACTAGCGTCCTTACCTATTCTCCTATGGGTTTTTCCTATGCCACTACACCAAGGCCAGCTACCCTTGATAGGTGAGAACCAACACTAGTTCTTTGTTGTGTTTTACATTCTTCCTTATCACTAGGTTTAAAGCTAAGACTTCAATTAACTTGCACCTTTATTTATTTGTAGGTAAATGGTTACGGGTTCCAATTGTTGTTGGCTATCAAGGAATTTTCATAGCGATCACATTAGCTCCCCCGCTCTTTATTGTACCAAGTTATCCTATATGGCAATGTTAACTTACCCAAATTTTCTCCCTCATTGGCTTGTATAAAGCTCACAGCTAGGGTTTCGTTGTTTGTTTTATGAATCCATCCAATTTACAAACAAATTTTTGATTAGCCAGCCCTAGGGTTTGATAGTGATATAACTTGTTTGGCTTGAGTTAGAAGTTAGGGCCTATCCTAATAATAAGATTGTCAAATGCGTTTCTATTATATCCAGTTCTATATATTATGAGGCCTCATTTTTTGCTATAATTACCCAACAATATTTTATGTACAAAGATCTTTTTGTTACATTTTCCCTTGGCAGTAGCATGATCTAGGAGAAGATATCATTCTCACTATTTACAGTGGTTTGATTTTTCTTAAAAAGGTTAATTATGCAGCAATAACCTGTAATGCATGAATGATAATTTCCTCTCTGCAAGATATGGCAAGGGAATATGAATTCTTGTATGAAACTATCTAAAAGTGCTGCTTTGTTGTTTCTTTTTTGTTGTACAATTGTGATAAATTTTCTTCCCTTTTATGTCCTACAGGTTCTTGAAATAAGCTAGTTTCTCGACATCTTGTCACCTAAATTATTCTATTAAAAGTTCCATTAATTTTTAATATATTCTGTTAACAAATTAATGTAACTGTAAAAAGAACACTCATCGTCTGATTACTAAGGTCCAGCTCTTCTGCATCATAAGAGAAAGATGGTAGATTTTTCTATAGTAACTACGATATTTCTCTTTGGGCGTTCAAGTGAATATACACATTTATTGTCTTGTTGGTAATTAATTTCCAGTGATTTAATGAAGTTCATTTGTTTACTGTCTTGAATTGAAAGTTGCATGTTTTAAATGATTACAACTATTTGTAGGAGTGTATCAAATGGTTATAGGTTGCATATTTCAAGACTTTTCTATGGTACTGTCTACAGTTTCAGTTCATCTATTTGTATATCTTGATTGTTTACCCTTTTAAAAGTCCCGAGGCTGTTCCTAGCAGCCAGTGAACTGTCTAGCTTCATGAACTAACTTGATTCCTTAATCAAAGTCATAATTTACAGAAACTTGGTCACCTAGTCACCACTCTAGGTTACCCAGTGCTTTAGCTATACATATTATTTTCCCTTTTGATGTTTAATTCTAGAAAATTACTTTTTCAATTGTTTCTTTGCCCTCTTATTACTTACTTCTATATGGTGACCACCTAACCTTGATTGTAATTCCAGACAAGACATTCTACATATATTTAATCATTTTCTTTTTCTATAACTGTCTTAATCACATATTTCCTTTTTGAAAACATTATGTACAAATAATCAATCAATTTTCTGGAACATTTTTCCTAAAAACCATTCTTTCATCAGTTCTTTACTGAATGTTGACAAATAAAAAATTCCAAGAGAGTCTACCAAACCTTTTCCATATCCATAATTATTTAGTCAGAAACCTCCTCTTACATAGACATATAAAAATAAATAGTAGGGCAAATTCAATACTATCTGCATCTTGATAATTTGTTCCGGAAAACTCGTTCAGGAAGACCACTCCTCCCTATCAATGAGAATGACTATTACATCCATTTCTCGCCCCTAGCTCTCCCAATTTCCAGAGATTTTGATCGACTGAGAGTCCTTTTGGTAAATTAATTTTAATCAGAGCTTCACTTAGCCTAGCGAGAACTTACAATCTTCTATTCGACATAGAGCCTTCCACTTGTCCTAACCAGCTCAGGAATTCACTCTTAGGGCAACATCATGCCTCCAATGAGTATCCTCCTCTAAACTCCTTTCAGCCAAAAAGACCAAGAGAAACATCCTTCTCTTCGAGATTTTCCTTTAAATCTGTAAGTGTTAGGAGAATAACTTCCCTTACCAACCGTCTGGAAATTGGGAAATCGTGTGGATCTTCTTATGAGTTTTCCTTTCTAGATTAAAACATTAATCATAATAATAATAATAAACTTCTTTTAAGATTGTATCAAAATTTCATTAGGTTCTTAACCAACCTAAAAATTTACCAAATTCAAAGTAAAGTAATTAACAATAATTCTAACTGTTTTTTTTCAAATGCAACTTGGGGTGTTACATCTCCCCCCCTTTATGTGTAACACCATCCTTGGTGTTGACCCAGTTTTGAAGAAAACTAGGATAAGGTTGTTGTACAAAGCTTTCATATTCCCAAGTAGCTTCCTCTGAGCTAAACTGCTTCAACCGCACTTTAAGTTGGGTGATAACTCACCTCCATAGCATTATTTCTCTCAGAAACTCTTCATGTGGCTTGACCTGTAACATCAATTATGTATGTCATTAATCGTGCGGTACTAGGTCAACGAAAGAAATCTCTCTCTATATATATATGTGTGTGTGTGTGTGTGTGTGTGTGTTGTTAATACCCCCTTTACCTGCACATCTTGCCAATTAATGATGTGTCTCATGTCATATACATATTTTTTTAACAATGAGACATGAAATACATTATGGACTCATATGTGACTAGGTAATGCAAGTTGATAAGCTATTGGACCAATTCTTTCCAAAATTTTAAAGGGTCCACGGTAGCGAGGAGCTAACTTCGTACAACCCCCCATCTTAAGGAACTCTTTTTGGGCCTCACTCTCACATATACATGATCACCAACATGAATTCTCGATATGTTCTTTTTTTATCAGCATAAGCTTTTTTTCTTTCCCGAGCAACTTTTAAATTTTGTCGTAGCTTTCTCATTGTCTCCTCCATTTTTATCAATGTATCTGGCCACAATATTAGCTTATCCTCAGGATTGCTCCAGTTAGTTGGTGTTCTACACCTTTTTCCATATAGTACACCAAATGGGCCCATCTTTAGAGATTCATGGTAGTTGTTGTTGTATGCAAATTCAACTAAGTGAAGGTACTCTTCCCGCTTAGTTGGTTGTTGCCTTGCATACATCCTTAACATGTCTTCCAAGACTTGATTTACTCGTTCAATTTTCCCGTCAGTTTGTGTGTGATATGCAGTGCTAAACTAAATTTCAATTCCCAAACCATAAAATAAGGCTTTCCAAAATGCAAAGATGAATTTAACATCTCTGTTGAATATTACTACTTTAGGAAGTCCATGTAATCTAAAATTTTATTTCATGAATATATCAACAATTTCTATAGTTTTATAAGTGGATTTGACAAGAATAAAATGAGTTGTTTTTCTTAACTTTTCCACCACCACCATGATGGAATTGTTTTTTTCCTGAATCTAGGAAAACCTATTATAAAATGCAACGTAATTGTATCTCATTTCCACTCGGGAATAGGAAGTGGGTGAAGCAGAATAGCTAGATGCTAATGTTCTGCCTTAACCAACTGACACTCTAAGCATTTAGCTAGGTATTCTATGATATATCTTCTCATACCTAGCGAAAAATAGCCCTTTTTAATTGTAGAAAAATAACTTTTGATAGCCCGGATGTGCCATATATGGACTCCTATGAAATTCATCTAACATATATTGCCTAATAGTTTTTTAATTTGGCACATAAATCCTCCCTATAAAAGTTAGCAACTAGTCTTTGTTTATTCCATAATTAGTTTGTTCTCCAGAATCATGTATTTGCTTAACTTACTCCCACAGGAATTCATATTCGGGGTCTTTCATAACAACTTCTCTAATTTGATTTGAGAAATTAATTTATATATGGTTGAATGATATTTCATATACGTGATGTAATTTCCTACTTAAGGCATCCACCACCTGATTTTCCTTTCCTTTCAAATGTTTGATGTCGAAATCAAATTAGCCCAGGAAGGTAGTCCACCTTGCTTATTGTGCATTTAAAATGGGTTTCTTAAAGAAACTTGTTAAACTGCTATGGTCTATCATTAAGAGAAACATTTTTCCTAATGAATAATGCCACTACATTTTCAGGTTTATGCACAACTACTATCAACTCTAGATCATATATTGGATACCTCTGTTCATGATCCTTCAGCTTATGTGATTTATAAGCTATCACTTTTCCTTACTGCATCAGCACACCACCAACTCCCTCTTGAAAAACATCCATGCATACAAATAAATTCCTTCTCAAGGTCCACTACCTTCAGTACAAGGGTTGTGGTTAATAACTGCTTCAAGAGTTTAAAGTTGTGCTGGCATTTAGTTGTCCACTGAAAGGCTCTTCCCTTTTTCTACAAAGAGGTAATAGGATAAGCAATTTTGGAGAATCCGTTTATAAATCGTCGGTAGCAACCTACCAAACCCATGAAAGGTCTAATATCTACCACATTTTTGGGTACAGACCATTGCATGATGGTTCTAATCTTCTCAGGGTCTATGGCTACACCCTCTGAAGAGATAATATGTCCTAGATATTGGATCTGGTCTTTACAGAAATCACATTTGTGGTATTTAGCGTACAACTAATTCACCTGCAAAAATTGCAATACTATACGGAGGTGTTCTTTATGTTCCTCCAAATTCTTAGAGTAGATCAGAATATCATCAGTAAATATTAAAAAAAAAAATGTCTAGATAAGGGTGAAAGACACCATTCATCAGATTGATAAAGGTTTCTAAAGCATTGGTGAGTCTGAATGATAACACAATAAATTCGTAATGCCCATAACATGTTCTAAACATTGTTTTGCAAATATATTCTTCTCTTATTCTAATTTGATGGTAAACTGATCGAATGTTACCATTCTAGGAGTAGATATCAGTCTTGCTATTTACATTGATTTTTTTTTAAGGTTAATTATGCAACAATATCCTGTAATGCATTAATGATAATTTCCTCTCTACAAGATATGACATGGGAATATAAATTCTTGTACAAAAATGTTTGAAAGTTCTACTTTGTTGTTTCTTTTTCATTGCGCAACTGTGATAAATTTTATTCCCTTACATGTCCTGTAGGTTCCTAAAATAAGCTAGTTTTCTGACATCTTTCCACCAAAATCATTCTATTAAAAGTTCCATTAGTTTTTAATAGATTATGTTAACAAATTCCTTTAACTGTAGAAAGAACCTTCGTCATCTGATTACTAGGGTCCAACTCTTCTGCAACAGAAGAGAAAGATGATAGATGTTGCTATAGTAACTACAATATTTCTTTTTAGGCGTTCAATTGAATATACACATTTCTTGTCCTATTGGTAATTAATTTCCAGCGATTGAATGAAGTTCATTCATTTACTGTCTTGAATTTAAAGTTGCATGTCTGAAATAATTATAACTATTTGTAGTAGTTTTAGTTCATATATTTGTATGTCTTGATTGTTTACCCTTTTAAAAGTCTCGGGACTGTTACTAGCAGTCGGTGAACTGCCTAGCTTCGGGAACTAACATGATTCCTTAATCAAAGTCACAATTTATAGAAACCTAGTCACCTAATCACCACTCTAGGGTACCTAGTGCTTCAGCTATATAGATTATTTTCCGTTTTGATGTTTAATTGTAGAACATTACTTGTTCAATTGTTTCTTTTTCCTCTTCTTACTTACTTCTACAGAGTGACCACCTAACCTTGATTGTAATTTCAGACAAGAAATTATACATATATTTAATCATTTTCGTTTTCTGTAACTATCCTAATCAAAGATTTCTTTTATGAAAACATTTTGTACAAATAAACAATCAATTCTCTGAATCATTGTTCCTAACAACCATTCTTTCACCATTTCTTTACTGAAGGTTGACAAATAAAAATTTCTAATAGAGTCTACCAAACCTTTTCCTTATTCATAATTATTTAGTTAGAAACCTCCTCTTACACAGACATATAAAAATAAATAGTAGGGCAATTTCAGAACTTATCTGCATCTTGATAATCCATTCAGAGAACTGGTTCAGGAAGACCACTCCTCCCTACCAATGAGAATGCCTATTACGTCTAGTCCCCCCCGAGCTCTCCCAATTTCAAGACAGTGAGTTCGTCTAACATTCTTTTTGGTCAATTCAATTGCATCAGGGCTTCACTTATCCTAGAGAGGATTTGCAGTCTTCTATTCAACTTAGAGCCTTTCACTTGTCCTAACCAGCTCAAGAATTCAATCTTAGGGCAGCATCCTACCTCCAATGAGTATCCTCCTCTAAGCTTCTTCCATCCAAAAAGAACAAGAGAAACCTCCTCCTCTCCGAGATTTTCCTTTAGATCTCTAAGTGGTAGGAGTGTAATTGTCCTTCCCAACCGTCTGGAAATTGGGAAATCTTGTGGGTCTTCCTGTGAGTTTTCCTTTCAAGATTAAAATATTAATCATAAAAATAATAACTTTTCTTAAGAGTGTATCAAAATTTCATTAAGTTCTTAACGAGCCTAAAATATTATCATATTCAAAGTAAAGTAAGTAATAGTAATTCTAAGTGTTTTGTTTTTCTAATGGAATTTGGGGTGTTAGATGATCCCTCTCACACTCTTGATAGATTGGAGTTAAGATGGATCTAAACTAGTAAGGAGAGATAAATTGGAGAAATGATAATTGTAAAGATAATAATAAGGAAACATAAATGGGGTCGTGGACAATAAGAGGGGAAGATAAATGGGGTCGCGGCCTGGAAATGACTCACTCGTCTAGTGGTAGTTGTTTTCGAAGTGAGAGAAATAGAAAAGGTGAATCTCGTGGTGGTCTTGCAACGATAGACACATAAAATGTGTAATGAATTTTCCATGGTCTAACGAAACTTCTTTTTTGTTCTGAAAGTTATGGAAATTCTGGCCATATTTTGAAAAAAATTGGCAAGGATTTTTGTAAATCCAAGTTACAACATTGTGTAATGAATTTTCCATAGTGTAACGAGATTGTGTTTTTGCTAAGTTATGGAAATTCTAGCCATATTTTGAAAAAAATTGGTGAGGATTTTTGTAAATCCAAGTTACAACATTGTGTAATGAGTTTGTCACAGTCTAACGAGACCATTTTTTTGTTTTAAAAGTTGTGGAAATTTCAATCATATTTTGAAAATAATTGGCAAGGATTTTTGTAAATCCAAGTTACAACATTGTGTAATGAATTTTCCATAGTCTAATGAGACTGTTGTTTTGCTCTGAAAGTCTAATGAGACTGTTTTTTTGTGTAATGAATTTTCCATAGTCGAATGAGATAGGTCACTTTTGACCGTGTGGACAATTCCTCCGCCTCGACTCCAATGAATTTTCCGTCTTCACTGTTGCTCATCATGGGGCCATGATTTTGACTCCTGGTCATCTTGGGGTGGTGGTGAGTGAAAATTCAGTAGAGATGCTACGATTGAGTGGTAAAAATAAAAGGGAGCATCTTGAGACAAATGTTGTGAGTGGGTAACAAATTGATATTTAAAAAATTTGATTGAAATGATCCAAGATGCCGTGAGTAGATTGGAAAAAAATTGGAAAGGACTATAATAGAGAGATAAATGTGCATACGCTTCCGGTCTTTTCGTAAGTTGGAAAAATTAGGGAAAGATAAATGGGTGTCGGACACTAAAACATTTTTAATCATATAATATCAACTTTTTAACATCTTTTCATTTATCATAACAAACTTGTATATCATAAGAATTAGAAAGGGCTATAATAGAGAGATAAATGTGCGTACTTTGTTAGAAAAATTAGGGGTCATAGTTTTTCGAGCAAGAGAAACCGAAAACGGGAGATAAAAAGTTTAAAGCTCTTGGTGGTCTTGCAGTGATAGACACATAAATTGCAGAATGAAAGGTGAACAAAGTTGCCCTATTGACTGCTTGTCGTCCTGGGGCAGTGATCTTGCACCGATGGATGCGGAAGTCAGCGTGAAGTGGATGTATTGACTTCTACTCATCTTGGGACAATGGTGAGTGAGAAGTCAACAGAGATGCCATGATAGAGCGGAAAAAGCAAAGGGAGAATTTTGAGATAGATGCTCTGAGTGGGTAGATTGGAAAATTTTGAAAAGGACATCAATAGCAGATGCTTCTCGTATTTTTGTGAGTTGGAAAAATCAAAGGAAGATAAATGAGGTGTCGGAGACTAAAACTCGTGAGTTGTAGAAATTAGAGAAAGATAAATCATAACATATCAAGTTTATAACATTTTTAATCGTATAATGTTCATTTATGATTATAATGATAACATCTTTTACAACAAAACAAAACATGTATGATAAATGGATGCATGAGCATGTATAATGTATCTCCTCACTCACCATTCAAATAAATGTAGGTGGTGATGCATCTTTATTTCGTTTCTTCAAAACAAAATGCTTTTATTTTATTTATTATAATAAATTGTTTTATTCGAATTTTAAATATAATGTTAATGTGATAATTCAATTATTTAGATATTCTGAGAAAATAATATTGGTTCAAAGACATAAGTTTCGATTTTGTAGATTCATTTAGAGCGATAAAATCTCTAGAGGTGCAAACCTATTTTTTTGAGAGCAAAACTTGAGGAAAGGTTTACACTTAGAGATTTGATTCATCTCGGAGCTTGGTAGATCCAGAGTTAAAATGGATATAGACTAGTTTCAATCATGTGCTGCAAAGAAAATCTAACGAACATATGATTAATTTGATCAATAAGATGCAATTCATGTAATATTAATATAATCATTTTAAATATGTTAAATATTTTAATTTTAAATCTGCTTAGTTACCTCAGTTCATTGACATGATAAATATTGTTAATAACTTTGATGATGAAAAATGATGAAATAAAATTTTTGAATGTAAAGTGACAATGTAATAGTGTTGTTGAGATGATAAATATTGTTAATAACTTTAATGATGAAAAATGACATAAAAATTTTGAATGTAAAGTGACAATGAAATAGTGTTGAATGATAGAAAATGTGAATAATAAGAATATATTCAACTACAAATAGTCTTCATTATGATTAATATCAAACTATTTTCATCTTTGACGAAGACAGTTGAAACAAAGTAATAAGGGTAGGCCACACTGCACACCACGTTGCAAGAGGATCGCTACACTGTGCAAAAGACAAGTCTACACGGAAGTCGCAACACAAGTGTAACGAGCAAACTACACAGGTCGCTGGAGTGTTTGACTATGCAGGCGTGGTGGTGAGCTGAGTAGCTAGGCCACTGCTGTAGGCTGATAGCAGACACACTACGATATACAAGTCTGGGTGAAGAGCGTAGGGCACCGAGTTGTATTACGTTGTGCAATGTTGAATGATAGGCACATGGGTGTACCAAGGGGTTAAGAAGTGTAGCCAAGCTACCAGAGGAAGGACGAGAGTGCCAGTAGGCTGAGGAAGAAGTGCAGTGGACATGGTTGTGTCGAGAGGCAATCCAGTATTCGGTTGGGCGTGCACAAGGCACAAAATCGACAAGCATGATTTGTAAAGTAAAGGTGTGCAAGCCAAGGCTTGTTGGCAACAATGAATTGTATGATTTCATGTACAATTTAATTGCATCATATATATATATCTATATATATCTATATTTCATACTCTAATTTTTGGGAGTTGCCCCTCCCACTTATGATGATGTATTGAATGATTTTCCGCTATGCATTTATATTGATGAATGATTAATTGAAGAGTTTATTCCACTGTGATAAGAACACTTGAAGTAAATAATTGATTAAGTGTTTGGTTAGGCATAACTTGTACATTTGAGTATTGGTGAAGAGAAAAAGTGTAGCAGTGCGGCACCCTGCCCATGTGTCATTGAAAGACTACCTGTGACATAGGGGCGTGACGCTCCCCCTCTCTCTCCACCTCTATCACTTTATGTCTTTGTTCTTCCCTCCCATATATATCTAGAGTTAATATATATCATGATATATCAATATATATTATAATATAGAAAATTTAATATTGTATTAATCCAAGTTATTAAATTTAATAACTTGGATTTAGATCTAGGCGGCTAGGTTCTAGATCTAATCTTCTGTGGCTAGATCTAGATCTAATCTTATCTTCTGCCTTATTTTTCTGCGGCTGGGTTTTACGGGCAAGTAAGATATGGCTCCTAGCTTCGCGAAAATAGTTGTTGGTTCATCCGCTTCTGGAGGGCAAGCTCCTGCCCATATCGTTAGTAAAGCCCCAGCTCCCACTGTTCAGGTGGTTCAGGCCTCACTCTATGAGGCTTTGAATTTTTCCGAAAGTACCCTAATCTGCCAATTCAATGGTTTTTGGTCGCGGCTAACAACTCTCCATAATAGGATCTCGAAGGTATGGAAGCCTGTCATCTCTGATGAAATTAATATCTACCCCTGTGCTAGGGTTTTCTTTATAGTAGATTTTGAAAATCTTGAAAGCAGACAATGTATTCTAGATTCTGACCCTTGGTTTTGGGAAAAATTAAGCCTATTCATGAACCCATGGAACCCATCATTCGATCCCTCTATAGCAATCATAATCTCAGCACCAGTTTGGGTGAGATTACCAAGCCTACCCTTGCATCTCTGGAATCTCTCCTCGCTAAAAGCCATTGGAAATGCAATTGGGAAATTTCACTGTAGGTGCCTAGAAACAGAGGAATATGCCAGAACCACCTATGCATGCATCTGTGTGGAAATGGACTTCAGCGACGGATTCCCAGTTGAAATAAGCCTAACAAGTAAAGACTATGTGTGGAGCCAGAAACTCGATTATTAAAGTGTCATCTTCAGATGCCGATCCTGCTTTGAGACAGGCCATCTAGCCAAAAATTGCCCAAAAGCCTTCCAGAAAAATTTTGCTTGAAAAAACCACCACAGATCTACATGGTGGGAAGGAGCACAAAAAGAACACTACACTGTCTTCAAAGAAGAATACTCTAGAGAAACCTCTGAATCACAAGAAATCGAGCAAGAAAGAAACAACTCTCAAGACAATCAGGGAGAAAGCCCTGCCCAACAAATCAACAGTTATGAGGATTCGAATATCGCACAAAATAAATCTTCATTTAACAGCAAAGCAGATCTCCTAGACCAAACTTCTTCTCTGACTATCTTCAAAAGGATGAACACAATAGATCGTGAAGCTAAGACACCAATGTCCCAAGAACCAGAAGAGATGAAGGAGATGCAAGATAAAGGAAGTTGGAAGACCGAAGAGAAAAAAAAGAAAGCTACAACACCAATCTCGCCAAGAAAGACGAGGAGCCAGATAATTAAAAACTAAGAAAATTATAGGTCCTATAGACCAATTTGGTCTTAGTGGACGTTAACTATCATCATCATCATCATCATCATGAATATTAAATCATCTAATAATACTAATAATAATAATAATATTTTTTTCCATGGTATTGATAATAATTTGACCCACCTAAATAAAACTTCTTTTTTGAGTGCTAGTAAGTATAAAGAGGTTTGTGGAGTAAATACAAAAAGAAGTTTTATTTATTTAACATACCTCTTGTTTATTTGTATTTTTATTTATTTATCGTATCTCTTTTATTTACCATGGTATTTGGCCCAAAGGTTTTATATATAATTAGATATTGATTTATAATCATATTTAATATATTTTTATTTATTTACGATACCTCTTTATACCTTTTTTATATTTATTTGTTTACATACTTCCTTTTTTATATTTATTTATTTACCATACTTCTTTTATAAATATGGTATTCCACCCATGTTCTTAATAATTATTTGTCCCATGGAATTTGACCCATAGGCTTCACCTAAATAAAACCCCTTTTTTGGGTGTTAGTAAGCATAAAAAAGTTTATGGAATAAATATAAAAGGAGGTTTTATTTATTTACCATACTTCTAGTTTATTTATATTTTTATTTATTTACTATAAGTCTAGAGTAAATATAAAAAGAGGTTTTATTTTTTTACCATACCTTTAGTTTATCTGTATTTTTATTTATCTACCATACCTCTTTTTTAAATGTTCCTAAACCTCTTTATATTTTAAATTTATATTGAGTTTACGTTTTTTTTCCTTGAGATCTATCTCCCTACTAGTCTAGGCAGAACTTCATGTAATTATGATGATAGTCATGTTTATTTTAAAATAAAACTTTAATATTTTAATTTAGTTATCTAGAAGTGAGTAATATATTTTAATTTTCCCAAATATTTTAAAATAGCTATGAAATAAAGATTAAATTTTATCTCAAAAAGAATTGCGTGGTTTCTACTCTTTTAATTAAATAATTAATTAAAAAATATATATGTACTAATATCTATTTACATATTTATTTACTGCTCGTCTTGCACCGATAAACGCGGCGACAGCCGTATAGAGCGGGAGATAGTAAGATAAAGTAACTCGACTTATTGACTCCTAGTAACTACTCGACCAGAAATGGCGTGACAGAGTGGGAAAAGACAATGGCGTGTGGTTAAAGATGCCATAAGAAAAAATTACATTCACATAAAATTAGGTTGTTTAATGTTTTATTCTTTACCATGTAGATTTAAGTTGAGGTGGTGTATTTTAATGGGTATAATTTTTGATACAAAATAATGGAAATTTCAGTATGATTTTGATTATAAATTTCATGAATATTTTTGGAAATTTAAGTTATAGTTATTAAGCTTTAAGATTTTGGGTGTTTAGCTATTTTTGTTGGTGTTGAATCTATTTCCACCTCGAAAACACAATTCAAAAACAAGATTCGAGCACTCCTCAAGCATTCCTCACATCAATTTTTTGATAAAAAATGGCCACATTCCAGACTACCATGACACATAGTTTACATTCTCATGCTTACGTTATAAATAATGTCATAGTTTAAATGCTCTTATCAATTTTAGATTTATTATTGGTGTTTGATTATTTTTTTATATAATTATGGCACATTGTTTACATTCTCATGTTTAAGTTATGAATAATGTAATAGTTTAAATGTTTTTATCAATTTTAAATTTATTATTGGTATTTGATTTATTTTTTTTATGTCGTTATGGTGATAACATTCAGAATAAGACTTTACAATTTTCAAAAGTAGTTATATTCTATTTACTATTTTAATTAAAATGATTAATAAAAAAAGGCATATTAACATGTTTCATATCAATCTAAGCGATAACTTTTTGGGCAATGTGGTATTAGTGAGCCATGGTATTGGCCCATGGTATTGTAACAAACTCAATTTACAATGTAAGAATCTCCATAGTAAAGTGGGGAACAATATCCATAGTTAAGGATTTTTTTACCTATTTTTTAAATGTATATTTGTTTAATTCATACATCAATCATTTTTATAATTAATGGTAATAATTTTAAATAAAGTTATAATTTAGTTATTT
>APFE031180107.1:0-10349 GCA_000404065.3 Pinus taeda
GACCACCATTAGTGATTCACGTGACCAGAATACTAGGGGTAAACCAAGGAGTTTATCCCAAACCAATTTATTTCATGGCAATTCCAAGTATGGATCAAATCCCACATGCCAGTGATGTAAAGAGAGGAAACCATTACCATGAATCCAATACGATCCCAAAATCTTTGCAACATCGTCATCATTAATAAAATGGAAGAAAAACCATTGATTGTATAAAATGTTGAAACGAGGAGAGTACTCAAGAATAGGGTACCAATGTCCTTTAACCATGATGCCATCTAAGAGACATCCATTAGTAGATAAGACAAATTACCCACTAAATCTTGTTGTTGTAATCCTAACATTCGTTCCCAAAAAACATTGAAACCAAAAATGAGTTTTTTGATAATTTGAATCATCCTTAAAAGCCTATCCATGTTCAGCGAAAGTTCCCCCATCGCTGCTCTCATGAAGCACACCTCTCTTGTTGGCCTCCATCGCTCTAAATCCCATCAATTGTTATCAACCTCCATCGCCCTAAATCCCATCAGTTGTTATTGGCCTTTATCGCTCTGCTTCATGAAGAACCCATCAATAACATAAAGACAAACCCTTAATCCTTTACCATTACCTTTTTTACTAGCGTCTAGTATTGAAAATTTTAATATGAAACTAAATTTTAGACAAAATATTTATTTTGTCTTAAAATTCCCCTCCATGTAGTATTGTTGAATGCAATGACAGACAAGTTGTCTCTAATCATATTAGCAGAGATCAAAGGGACATAAGAGGAATTGATGTTTGGGAAAACTTGCCAGTAAAAGTTATCGCGTCCTTTAGAGTCAGCTATCCCCACAAAATGAAGAGCCCAACAAATTGTTGCCTTTATATAAGTAACATGAATGGTAAGTGAAATAGCAGCCTCGTTATAGGCACGAGACAATAGTAGCTTGCAAGTTGGTCGACTTAGGGCACACTATGAGAGTCAATTTTGTAGTTGTAAGATAATATTGTCTTAATTGTTAATTGTCTTAAATAGGTTTCGTCTTAAGTGGTCATTGTCTTAAATATAAATATTTGCCTTAAAATATTCTTGTCTCAAAGTATTTTATCTTAAATATAAAATTTTCTCTTAAAATAATTGTCTTAAACTATTTTTGTCTTAAATATAAAGTTTTATCTTAAAATATTTGCATCTCAAATTGTTTTTGTCTTAAAAATAAAATTATCTTATAATATTTTTTGTTGTTTAAATAAATATAATTGCGCTTGATTTTTGAAATCGCTGTTCCAATACTTCGCTACCATAACCTTATAATCATCCCAACTTTCTCATCACTTTAACTACAAGAAGGTATTATTGTTCATCACATATCGTTAAATGCCCAATTTTGTTAATCTAAAAGAGAATTTTATGAACTTCAACTATAAGAACATATTATTAATATACACTGTTATTACATAATAAACTGTTATTCATCAACCACTCAATTTTATTAATATAAACTGTTATTACATAATAAACAAGAAGGAGGCCCAGGGGCAATACAGACAGAAAATTTCCGTCAAGCAAACCGCAGACGAAAATAAGAGTGAAGCCGCTGGGCCAGAATTAGCCCTGCATTGTCTTTATTAATGGGAGGTGCGAGGATGACTATATTTCCAGGCTTCATAAAAAAAAAATTGGACAAGTAGAATTTTAAATTCAGGCAGTATAGAAATGTGATGTCGGAGAGACTTGCGGCATCCGCATCCAGACTTGGGTGCACTTATCTGTGTAGTCAACTGAATCGGAATCATGAGGGGTACATATGATTGGGAGTTCAGCACCATGGAATATTCGGAGTATACTAGTTCCAAAATTTCCATAGAACTCAAGAGCAGCTGAGGACAACTATAATTTAATATCTATATTACATATATGTCTTAAATTTTTATTAATTATTAACATGAAAATGTTTTAATATTTATTTTATAATGTGTTTAAGTTAGTACTGACATCAAACCATTTATTCAATTTTGTAATTAATTTTTATCACATATTTTAAAAGGCAAGTGTGGAATTTTATAACAAATGTGTGAAGATTGGTTTTGACGGTAATTGATTGTAGCCACACAGGTCGTTCTTGACCACCATGAGTAGGTTGAGCTTGAGCGCAGCAAAATAAATTAGAATATCGGTTAAAATTATATATTATATATAAAATATATTATAAAATATTTATAACATTCTTATTAAGTTTAGGAGTGAATTATTTAATTAACGTTTATGACTATAGAGGATTAATAAAAGATTTTTTTTAAGAGGTCATATCTTATTGTGATTTTTTTTTAGAAGATCAATTTTATGTGTTTTTTTTCTTATTTTTTGTTTTAAGGATTAAATTTGTATCATGCTAATTATAAAGAAGTTGTTAATTATTTAATTTTATTATGTTTTAATATTTTTTTAGTTTATAGTTTATCTAATTTTTTTTTAGTGATAATAATTATTGGTAGTGGTAGTAGTTAACGTCTATTGAGACCAAATTGGTTTATTGGACCTACAATTTTCTTAATTTTTAATTGTTTGGCTCCTCATTTTTCTTGGCGAGATTGGTGCTCTAACTTTATTTTTTTCTCTACATCTTCCAACTTCCTTTATCTTGCATCTCCTTCATCTTTTCTGGTTCTTGGGACATTGGTGTCTTAACTTCATGTTCTATTATGTTCGTCCTTTTGAAGATAGTTGGAGAAGAAGTTTGGTCTAGGAGATTTGCTTTGCTGTTAAATGAAGATTTATTTTGCAATATTCGAATCGTCATAACTGCTTGAGGGGTTGTCGAGTTCACTTTCTTGTTGTTGGGTGGGGCTTTCCCCCTGCTTCTCTTGAGAGTTGTCTCTTTCTTGCCTGGTTTCTTGTGATTCAGAGTTTTCTCTAGAGTATTCTTCTTTGATGACAGTATAGTGTTCTTTTTGTGCTCTTTCCCACCATGTATATCTGTGGTGGCTTTTTCTAGCAGAATTTTTCTAGGAGGCTTTTGGGCCATTTTTGGCAAGATGGCCTGTCTCAAAGAATGATCGACATCTGAAGAGGACACTTTCATAATCAAATTTCTAGTTCCACAAATAATCTTTAATTGTTAGGTTTATTGCAGCTGGGAATCTGGCGCTCAAGTCCATTTCCACACAGATCCATGCATAGGTGGTTTAGGCATATACCTCTATTTCTGGGCACCTACATTAAAATTTCCCAACTGCATTTCCAATGGCTTTAAGCAAGGAGATATAACAGAGATGCAAGGGTAGGCTTGGCAATCCTACCCAAACTGGGGCTGAGGTTATGACTGTTGTTGAGGGATGATGATCAGTTCCATGGCTTCATGAATAGGCCTCAGTTTTCCCAAAACCAAGGACTAGAATCTAGAATACATTGTCTGCTTTCAGGATTTTCAAAATCTATTATAAAAAAACCCCTAGCACAGGGGTAGATATTAATTTCATCAGAAGTGACAGGCTTCCATACCTTCGAGATCCAATTGTGGAGAGTTATCAGTCATGGCAAAAAACCATTGAACTTGCAGATTAGGGCAATTTCATAAAACTTCAAAGCCTCATCGAGTGAGGCTTGGACCACCTAAAGATTGGTGTTGTAGCTTTCTTTATTGAATTCTAAGAAGTGGATTAATGTATATTATGATTCTATTATATTGATGTAATCACTGATTAAAAATCATTATGAATTTGTGAATTTTTATGTTTCTCTCCCATCCATATTTATAGTAATGTAATGAAAGTAACTTAATTTGAGTGATACTTCTCAAGGATAAATTTAGTGCATAGGATAAACTAATATAACCAAAATTATAATAAGACTCTTACAAGGAGTTTCCAAACCATCATCAACAATTTTTTCCCCAATAACATTATCCTTTCCCTTCATAATCCTATAAGAGAAATTAAACCTTTAGCAAATGAATCAACAGACTTAAATTCAAGCTTGGAAATGGAGGCAATTATCTTCCGTTCATATAGATGAATGTGTATATCTAATTAAGATTTGATAAATTAATGTTGATTAAACACATATTAGTACCAACTTCTTTATCACTAATACAATTTTGATAAATTAATATTGATAATATTAAAAATAACATGAAATATATTTTTTCATATTTTATAAAACAATGTCCACTTGAGGTAGCTCAATTGGCAAGGCAAAACCATAAGTCTGTTCAATCTTGTGTTTTTCGGAAAATTAGACATGATGGAAATGTAGTCCTACCAGCTTTATAATTTATAATTATATATATTATATATATATTTATAGTTTACTAAAATTTTATTTTAAAAATAATAACATATTTTTTAACATTATATTTATATTTGTATAAATATTTCATATTTATATTGTAATATTTAAGTGCATTTTTAATATTTATTTTAATTTGCCATCATAATAATTATTTTAATAATTCACTTTTTAATTTTTAATTTATAGTCAATCATATATATAGGTTTTTATTTTATGATGTTTTCATAATACATTCATGAGTTGTGAGTGAAATCTAGAACTATAAGTATTTAGTTGATCTATATAAATTCAGATCATGAGATCAATATAAAGAATTGAATGTGGCATAAAAAAATGTCATTTTCTTGTTATGTATCACTTATGCTTAGTTATTAATCTGGAAAGGGGTTTATGTCATATTCAACTCATTATATTGATCTTAGGATATGAAGTTATAGTACATCAATTGGACCATTCTAGATCAATATTTCACTAACAACTCATCAGTAGATCATGACAACACATCATCAAAGATAAGATTTACAATGCATTTCTATGTAGTATCAAACTTGGTTATTGTTTAGGGACTCATAGTTTGACATTCACCACCCAGTCACATGTTTAAATAGTTGTACCAATAAATTTGTCATCTTCAATCTTAAATTGAGCTTCAATGAACATATGCTTAAAAAACTGTCAATATCTAGATTTCTAAAAATGAACATCTAGTTAGGAAAACAATCCACTATGAATAGATAAATTATTGGATTATCAAAAGGTAAATAAAATGCATTAATTCTTACCTCGAAAGAGGTAAAGACTCATGAGAAAGAACAAATGGAAAATAAAAGGATGTCATTGAACTATTATTCCAAATGGTTTTGGGCATGACCTTAATCCATTTTTGTATATTCTCACCATATGATTTTGGGCATGACCTTAATCCAATTTTGTATATTCTATAAAGTAAAACATTTTGCTCTCCACACCTCAAGGGTTGTACAATGATTCAAAAGCCTCTCGTACACCTTTAGAGGGTTATAATTTGATGTAGTGAAGATAGTTTTTGGTAAATCCAAAGCTACCGTATAATTGAAGTGAAGATGGTTGGGGCTTTGCTAGAAGTCACCACATCATTCAAAGTAAATTATTTTCCGTTCAAAATTATCATTGTTCAAGTTAGGATATTAAGTTGTAAAAAAAGAACCATTACATTATTCAAATCAAATTGGTTAGTGGTTATTTAAAACTATCTCATTTTTCACGTAAAAATCATTATTGGTAAACCATAAACCACTAGTATAAATGGAAGATGGTTAGTGGTCAACCAAAAACCACCATATGAAATGAATATGGTTCATGGTAAACAAAAAAAATCACCACATAAAGAATTCAAAGCTCTAGCTTAGATCCTTATAACCATAAATCATTTAGGAGTGGGAGAATTCAAAGTTCTAATTTGGATCTCATCAACAAACTTCTTACCTTCATCCTAAGTGGGAATATCTGATAATAAGGTTTCAAGATTCAAAGACCTAACTCAATCAAAATTCAATCAACATTGGGAAATTCCATTATTGCAACTACCTTCTTCAAAATCAATAAAATCAATTATTTTGATGATAAATTCCATTATAGAAACTAGCTTCTTCAAAATAATTAAAATCAATTATTAGGATGATACCTAGAAAGATTGGGAAGTTTCAAAATTCAAACATGGTAATTGTTGACTTATACACATCCAAAGATTAGTAGTTTTTCAACATTATCTTTATAAAAACTTCGTTAAGCAGTTTCAAATTGAAGACAAAAAAATTTATTTGTATAATTATTCAGGCTTGTGATTTTGGAGAGGGAGATGGATGTTAAACTGTGAATCCATAAATAATCGCAAAATTTAAGATAACAAAAATATGAATTGTATTCCTTACCTTTAATAAGTTATAGTCATCATTTACTAATGAGTTGTCAATAACATAGTAAATTAGTTGTCAATAACATCTAAATCTAAAATAGTTCAACTAATATACTATAAATTTATGTCCTAAAATTAATACAATATGTTGAATACAACCTCAATCCTTTTTAATCCTTTTCTTATTATATCTTATCTTTAGGTATTAGTATTTATTGGCAATCCTTTGACATTATTATCGTTTTTTTTAATAAATATATATGTAAGGGATTTTTTATTTTTATGAGATTTAATATTAATAAGTATTTGTTTATTAACAAATAAGTGATGTTGTCATCCCTCAATGTTGGGATGCATGTGGAGGGTGACGTATCGCGGTAGTATGTCAGTGTAATGACATATTGACTTCGTTCAAAGCAAGTTATCTTAATCCAAAGTTCAATAGAAATTTTTTAATTTAATATGATTTTTTAAGTAGATTTAAAGGAGTTTTTAAATTTAATATGATTTTTTAAGTAGATTTAAAGGAGTTCATGTATGTTATTTCAGGTGGTTGAGAGGGTTTAATAATAACTTTTTTATTTGGGTTCTAATGCCAGATGTGACATGATAAGTTGTAGTCACATAACGCAATCATTAAAACTTAATGTAATTGATGAGTTATATGAAACATGCTTCTTCCATAAAGTTGCACCCCTTTTTAAAAAATAAAAAATAAAAATATATATATTTTTAATTATTATGGTTACAAGTGTATTGTTTTAGCAAACCTAAGGTTGTTGAATTGAGGCTTTTGTGATCCATATCAAATTTAGGAGAGATTTTTCAGCGTAAATCACATAAAATTTCATTTGTCAACGCATTTCGAACCAACCATTGTGGTTCATCTTTAGGACAAGTTGAAGAATCAGATCAAGCTTTGCATCTTAAATAGTCAGAGCAGAACATCAAACGGCTATATAACAGCTAAATTTGATGTTCTGCTCTGACTATTTAAGATGCAAAGCTTGCTCTGATTCTTCAACTTGCCCTGACAATGAACCGCACTGGTTGGTTTGAAACGCGTCGACAGATGAAATTTTATGTGATTTACGCTGAAGAATCTCCAATAAACCTAAAGTTGATAGTGAATATTAAATTTAAGAAATAAAAATGTGGAAATTTATTTTTAAATGTTGAAATTTAACTTTTGTATGTTTGATTCGTTCCTAATTTGCAAACATCAAAATATTTCGTAATATTTTGTAAATTTGTAAAAAGTGAAATAATATGTTATAAAATTAAGAGAAATAATTTTCAAAATAAAAATTAGGAAAATATTACAATATTTAAATTAGGTTTAAAATAAAATAAAATTTAAAAGAATATACAATATTAATTAGGTTTAAAATCATTCTTAAAAGTTTTTCAAAGCATGTGATTAAGAATTTCACATTTAAAATAAACTATTAAATTAAATTTGGTAACTACTGAATTTATTTTATTAATTATTTTCTAATATCTATTTCAATCATTTTATAAATAGCAAAACTTATAACTATATTTATTTTTAACAAATTATCATGTAAAATTAATTATCTATCAAATTTCAAAAATTCCATCCACTGCCTTGTTTGTAAAGCACTCGTAAATAAAGAAAAAGTAAATAATATATGAGTAGATTTTTTAATTCAGTCACATAATAAATGTGATATCCGGAGAGACTTGTGGCATCAGCATCCGACTTGGGTGCACTTGATTACCGTTTTAAGTCTCATTTTAATGCATAGTTAACTCAATCAGAATCGTCCACGGATACTGTCAGATGACTCTGGGAGTTCAAGGGCTACATGTAACATTCACATCACCACTATGGAATGTTTTGATTATATTTTTGAAATTTTTTTTATTGGTTTTTAATGAAATTTTCAAATGGGTTTTTTAATTTAATTTTTTTTAAATTAAGCAAGAATTTATTGAAATTAAAGGTTTTTAAGGTTTTTTAAGGTGTTGAATTTATGCATAATGTCACAAATTTTCAATGCCTTGAACTCATATATACAATAAAAAAACTAATATAAATAACACAAATCAAAATTCAAAAATCTAAAAAAAATTGTACTAAAAACAACTCCAAAGTTTTATACAGATTAGAAACAATTAAGTAATACCATATTTTAAAATTTAACAGATATATAAATTAAATCATAATAATAAATTAATTTAAAAATAATATTATTTTTATTTATAATTAATTTTGTCCAATGGTATAATAAATGAGAGTAAATATGCTACTTTAACATTCGAACACTACCATGAGAATAAAACACTGTCAACGGAATCTATAATTAATTAGATATAAATTTGAAAAATTCAAATTAGTATTATTATTTTTATTAACTTAAATATTTTATAGGAAAAAAATTGAAGTTAAAATGTACATGTACAATCAAATCGCTACCATTAGAATAACTTTCCAAAAATTGAGCAGTAACAATATATTAGCCATATTTAAAGACATTAGATAATAATTATTTAATAATTATAAAATGAGGAATTCTTGAAATTAATTGATAATTTATATTAGTGTGTAAAAAATATTAAAATACATTCTAATATTATATAAAATTTTAGTAAGTTTGTTTTGATAATGATGGTTAAGGTTTCATTGAGACCAAATTTTGGTTTATTAGACCTAAAGAAACGAATTATTTAGTTTGATTTAAGATTTTATTTCTATGCTCAAAAAGCTTGGAGAGAAGCCTCTAGAGCTCACTATAATTTTGGCATCGTAAACGGCTAGGAAGGTCAGTATCGAAACAAAGATTATGAAACTGAGCTCTAATGTAGTTGTACACGGGGCACTCTAAGAGGAAGTGATTTTCATCCTCAATGTTTATATTCTCACAGAGATGGCAGATCTTTTTCATCCATGGTGTTTTAGGAACTGCCCAACGACCCGTTTCACTATGAAGCTCATGAATGTTCATTCTAATCTTGACTATACTAATTTTCTTCTTTGAGCTAGTTAAAACACAGAGATACTTTTGATCTTTTAGGGTGGGGTTGATGACCTCGTAATATCTTAGTTTTATTTTCGTTGCTAAATCTTTCTCACACCACATTTTTTCTTTGAACTTAGAAGTAACAATATTTTTAATGTTATTAATGTTTTGCAATGAAACACTCTCATCGATCTCACAATAGTTTAACCAAGACTGGTGTCATTATATCAACCTCGCTTGAGCCTTAGGTGGTTTTGGCTAGAATTTAAAGCTAGGTTATGAAGTATATGGTCTCCTATGTTATTGAGTTTGTGCTTGTGCAATAGAAGCCTAGTCATAGCTAAGCTCTCGGGGGAAAGACCCACTTCTATAAGGAGAATAGGATAGGGCGTATTGCAAATTTTAAAATATAATTTTAATATTATAGATTTCAAAAAGAAATTCACAAAATTCTAATAGCAATGAGTGAGAAGAAATGGTGAGAAAATCTGAATACACCACACCAAACTTACAACCACCAACCCAATTCCATTTAATTCCATCTAATTCCCTATCTATCATGCATGAAGATGGACCAAATCCCTAGGGATACAACCTTTTCTTTAAATTATTAAATCAAAATTATTAAATGGAATAATAATAATATTAATATTAGACTTAATACTAATACTAATATAATCTTTTTAACATTAATATGAAATTTAATGATGGTTTTACATGATATGATAACAAAATTTATAAATAACACTGCTATCAAAATTAATATTTTCAAAATATCATAATTTGAATGTAAAATATTTATGTTTCACGATTTTAATATATTTATAGGAGTAATTTCGCTTTTTAAGATTTATTCGCAAATATTTAATAAAAAAATATTAAACAATTTGAAACAATATTTTATATTTTGTTGTGTTGAATTGTATCCAATTTTTTTTATTTTACTGAATTATAGAATACACCTCCAAACATACTAAAATAAGTGACAAAAAACAACTATATACTGTAATTACTAAAAAGTATCTCACCCATGTTTGAAGGAGCAATTGGGTTGCACACGTCAATATTTTATAGCCATGGACTCCGAAGCAGGAAACGTGGAGAAATCTGGTCGGTCATTATTGCCCACAGTATGAGAACACCGTAGTGTTAAACGATTGCGCCGGATGGCAAGTTCAATACAATATTTTAAAATATA
>APFE031180111.1:0-17118 GCA_000404065.3 Pinus taeda
TAAGGCAAGATTGGTTGCAAAAGGTTACTCACAAAAGGAATGTATAGATTATGAAGATATCTTTTCTCCATTGTAAAAATGAATACAATCAAAATAATGATAGATTAGCCACTAAATATGATTGGAAGCTACATCAGTTAGATGGTAAGTCAACTTTTGTAAATGATGACCTAAAAGAGGAGATTTATTTTTTTCAACTAGAAGGATTTGTAAAGATGAGACAAGAACATCTTGTATGCAAGTTAAAAAAGGCTTTATATGGACTAAAGTAGGCACCTAGATCTTGGTATGAAAAAATAGATAAATTCTTCTTTCAACCTAGATTTAACAAAAGCAAAAATGATCACAATTTGTATGTCAAGTTAGATAAAAATGGAAATATATTATTAATCTCTATAAATTTTAATGATCTAATATTTACAAGGAGCACTGATAAATTTATTAAAGATATAAAAAATAAGTTATCACAAATGTTTGAAATGAAGGATGTTGGACATATGCACTATTGTCTAGGTCTTGAAGTATGGAGAGATAATGGAAGAACTTTAATCACACAAAGAAAATATAAAAATGAGGTACTAAAGATATTTCATATGAATGGGTGTAATTCAATGAGTACACCATTGGAACAAAATATGAAATTGAGAAGTGATGATGGAACAAAAAAGGTGAATGGAACATTGTATTGACAATTAGTGGGAAGTCTAAATTATCTCAATACCACTAGACCAGAAATTTCTTATGTAGTAATCGTACTTAGTCAATTCATGGATAAGCCTCATGAAAGCCATTGGATAGATGCAAAAAGGGTCCTTCAATATTTCAAGGGAAATATCAATTTCAGTATTGAATATACTAATGATTGTAATGTTGAATTAACAAGTCATTTGATTCCATCTACGCCAAAAATTCAGATGACAACAAATCCACCATTGGATACATGTTCAATATAGGATCGAGAGCTATATCATGGAGTAGCAAGAAACAACCAACAATTTTTTTGTCATCAACTAAAGCAGAGTATAAATCATTATGTGGTGCCACCTGTGAAGCAATATGGCTCAAAATGAGAGTTGAAGATGTTGGTGAAGGTCAACAAGAACTTACAATGATTAGATGTGATAATCGAAGCACCATCAAATTGGAGAAAATATCTTGTATGTCATGCAAGGTCAAAGAATGTAGACACACAATATCATTTTATAAGAGAAAAGGTCCAACCAAAGGAAATTGACTTAATATATTGTAATACAAATGGGAATGTAGCTGGCATGTTCACTAAACCTCTTGGGAAGGCAAAATTTGAGTTTTGTAGAAGAAAGTTATGCGTTGTAGAAAATTGAGATTATGGTGTAATCCCAACTCAGACTTAAACAATAAGGCATGTCAATTAAGCGTATGTTTGTGTTTTATGTATTGTTTTATAAGATATTTTGTGTGTTAGAATTAAGGGGGAGTGTTGGATAAACACTAATTCCAACTTAGCATATTAAATGCACCAAGAAAACTATCATGGAGTTTCTGGAGACTTCTCAAGCTTCTTGATGAAGACATCACCACTGATAGCCTAGGCGATCAAGAAGCTTCTTCTCTGTGTATACATGTCCCTCATTGGCAATCAAATGATCATGCTATGTTCAGTTTGTGCTATTCTTATTCACTTTGCATCTGGGTGCTACCCATTTTCTGGTCATACACACACATGTTGACAAGCGTAATGTTATATTATATCATTAATTACTTTATCATGCCACTATGAGCCTAAATTGAAGAAACTACAATTGAAACAAAGATGGCTTGGAAAGGTCCAATTGAATTGAAATGATAGAGCGAATTTCAGTATGAATTCATTAGTAAAGGATGGTGAAACTATTCATGTAAGTAAAAATAAAATATTACAGAAAAATTAACACTTTCTTAATTTGTAAGGTGAAATATGAATCTAAAATGACATCTAGGCATGCTAATGGGACTTCTTGTTCTCCACTAACCATGCTAAGGAGTCTTATCCATGAACACCATCTATTAGTCCAACTTTGAGAAAAATAATAGCAGTTTGTAAGTAATTATATATTATATATTATATATATATAAGTAAGAGAAAGCTTGGTTTGGATGAAAGTTGGAATCTCTCATGCCCAAGAAAATATTTTGCAAGAGCATAGTCTTTAAGACTCGTTGAAGTCGCCCTTTGTTGACCCAAATGACAAATTTTAATTATAACCCTTTCCGAATTTTAGAAGTGGCTCAAAATGATGGCATTCACTGTGCCATAGGGGTTTCTTCTCTAATTATTCAAGGAAGAAATCCAATGTAGAAAGGCCCTCAAGGACCATACTATCAAGAAGGAGATCCGTCTAAAGCATGAACTAATACACTTTTAGAGGTATCTATTAGGGTTAGTGATGCTTTGGAGATGAGCACATGGGATTCGTTAGTAAAAAATAATTCTGTAAAAATGGGGAATAAAGCTAAGGTTATCGAAGTGGACATTGATAATGGGAAGATTTAAGAATGAGATCTTCATAATTATTTATCATCAGACTTAGGGAAAATATCGTAAGTATTATCCTCTTTATTCTCCATTCTAGAATATAAAGGTGAGGATAACGTAGATTTATTGTGAATTAGTAAGAGTTGGAATTTTTAGGTGCTAAAAGTTGGGTTGAAATGGGATTTCAATAAGGAAAAGAAGCATAAAGGCTAGTTTCTGAGTCTTATTTTTCTAGTGGATATTTTATAAATCTACTTTTTCTTTTTTTTTATGTAAGTTAAGGGCCTGAGGATAGTTTCTCATAATTTAAAACTCTTCTCTTGGAAGGAATTTTGCTGGAAGGACGTAATTAAACCTCTAGTACTCTGCGAACTAGGAGAACGGGTACTAAAAAATAGGCTATTGTTTGTTCTAGAAGGTTGGAATCCCCAACATTTTTTTATGGACTTAGAGAAGAATGCCCTACTCTAAGGGTTCCCTAATGAAGATGTTGTCCTTGAATGTTAGAGGCTTGGGGGGGATCCTCAAAGAGGAATGCCGTCAAGTGTGTGTCCTTTGCTCATAATCCAGATGCCATTTTCATGCAAGAGACTATGTGTATAGTCCTGAAATTTGTTGAATGTTTATCCAACTTGTTAGTGGGGTTGAATTTCTTTTCTATGGATGCCAATGGGAATTCATGTTGTTTCTTGTTGGGTTGGTCCCATTTAGTTTTTCCATTTAATTTATCTCTTTGTGAGGACGGAATTTTAATGGAAGGGTTTAGTTCTTGTCTAGGAATGAATCTCTCTCTAGTTTTCCTTTATAGTACTTAAGAAAATAGAATTGCTTTGTATTTAGATCTATTGGTGATTTCATAAATAAGGATAATTTGATATTAGTAGGAGAATTGAATTTCTCTTTATCCTGAAGAGACGTTGGGGGGGGGAGATTGGTAGGATGGATGAATAGGAAAAACAAAATTGTCATTGGATTGAGATGATAAGTTTTGTGGATGTTGAACCAAAAAAATTAGTTCCTACATGGTCCAACAATTGATTAGGTGGAAACGCAGTTGGGAAGTGACTTGACAATTTTTTAGTAAAGGATTATTTCTTGCTGAAAGTTATATTGTATCATTTTGTATTGAGTTGTGATTCATTAAATGGTCACAAACATATCTTCCTTCTTCCAATGGATAATAATATGAGACATTATCTGTTTCTATTTAATAGATGTTGGTTGGATGATGAGAGCTTCAAGGATTTGGTTAGGTTTGTATGGATTCATATTGACAACTCTAGTATTATTTCCCTAAAGGAATAATTCTCTAAAAGTATGAAATTGTTGAAGAGGGTTGTTGGTGATTGGCTAAAAAATAAAATAAATTGAAAGAAGGTGAGTTGTAGTTGATTGAAAATCAAAATTTTGGAATAGTTTTAAGAAGTGATGTGGTATTCACAAATTATGAAAGAAAGAAAATCCAGAATTTTGAAGAAAAAGAACAGATCCTTAGGGCTTACGAAATTGATTCAAAGCTTAAGAAAAAAGTGAGTTGGCTTGTTGAAGAAAATATTAATAAAAATAACTTCCATCATTTTCCTAATCATAGGTGTTAAGTAACCTGTATTTAGCTAATTCAATCATAGGACGAAACTCAATCATTGTCTTCATATGGGGAAAACATAAAGGAAGGGGTTTCTATTTTTGAAAATTTGTTTAAGGGTGATGCCCATACTAATATAGTTATTCAATTGAGAGTAATGAAGTTGTACCCTAGGTTTCTCTCCAATGAAGAATCAAATTGGATAGGTTTGTTATAGAATAATTTTTGAGATCTTATTTAGTAACTAGATAGTCGTTAGATGTTAAAAGTTCTTTAAAATCATCACTCATAATTTTACCAAAACATAGGGAAATCACATATAACATAAACTTATATTAGTTGCAATTAAATATGGACAATGTCCAAGTAATGCCCATATGTATAGAAAAAGTTGTAAAATATTTGTTGACAAATGATCTACTACTTTATTTCCTTGGCTGCTCAAAGGATTCTCAACACTTTATGGGTGAAGTGTCCACCCCAATCATTTGACAAGAGAAAAAATTTAACATTGTTTTCTTCCAAAAGTATTCTACAAGATGATTTACTATCCAACCATATGCGTCACTTAAAGAATACCACCGTTGAGGTGGGTTATAAATTTGACAAGTGGGATCATATTTATGTCTCATGCAAAGGGTATTCACATATCTACCGATTATAAACATTGGCTTATAATTACGAATCCACTCTAGCCTCTTACTATGACCAATGAGAGTTTAACAAATCAATATATCCATGGGAAAACATAAGTACTACAACTTACTTTACCAACCTGTCACACTTAGTTCTACGGTGGAACTTAACACAATTCTAGGCCTATTTCCACTCAACCATTTAGGCCTTTCCAAGCCTATTTCCACTCAACCATTTAGGTCTTTCCAAGCCTATTTCCAATTTTCCACTAAACCCATTGGTTCATTCCCGACCTATTTCCAATTTTCCACTCAATCTTTTGGGAAGTTCCAAGCCTATTTCCACCCACCCCTCTATGCAATTCCACTTCTAGTCCTAACCCTTCACAAACCATTTATGTAGTTCCAGTTCTAGACCTGACCCTCCACACACAATTTCCGGTTTTAATTATCCACTAAGCCCTTTATAGATAATTCTAGACCCAACCCTTAAGAGACAGTTCTCTGTTTTGTTATTCACTTGACCCTTCACATAGTTCTAGGACTAACAATAGACACAATTTTATATTTCTTGACCCAATCTACAAGAAGTTCATTCAACCATTTGTTAATCTGACAATCATCCATATTTGTTAGGCCATGTCATGTGGTATTAGATATATTTTTTTATCGTCCCCTTATCCTATATTTGTTAGAAAATATATTTTCTCTTCCTTTGTTTTGTGACTTTACTACTCTCTTTTAGATCTTTTCATGTTGACATACATTCCCTTGACATTCACTCATACGTATTTTTTTGAAGTTTGCTTTCCTAGTTGAGATCCCTTTTCATTCCTTAAAGAGAAATATGTGCATCACTGTTAAACATTGGATAAAGAAAGAATTTCCATATGTTTTGTGACATGTTCTTAATCGCCTCTTGTGGATTAGTTAAATTTGGTGATGTCTCTATTTACCAACATCTATGGGTTTTGGTGTAATGAGAACCAAGATTCCAATAAGTGGTATCATAGCCAAAGGTCTTGGTTTCAAATCACATCTTACTCACACTAGGGGGGAGATTGTTGGACATTGGATAAACCACAACCCCTATGTGTTTCGTGACATGCGATAAATCACCTCTCCTAGATATGTTAACTATGGAAATGCATTTGTTTACTAACAGTTGTGGGATTTGGTGTAACGAAAATCATGATTCCAACAATCACCTTGAAGCTCCCTACAATTAGTGGCTTGTGTATTTCCATGAATCTCTCTACTAGTTTTGACTTATGTATTCCCCTCGCAAGTTGGATCCATGGTCTTCAAATTCAAAATAAGTTGTTAATTTTTTCGATGATCTAAAGCATGAAAAACTTTCCTATATTAATAACTAACTTTGTGCATTTTCCTACACCAATATTTTATGTACTTCCTATCTTTTACATACTTTCTATGTTTTTTCTAGATATATATGTTCTAATACGAATTTAACAAGGTAGCTCTCATGACACTACATAAATAGTAAATTCTCATTAGCTTTGTAAATGGATTAATTTATTTTGTACATGATTTGGGTTTTCAATCTCCGTTAGGTCCTAAAATGAGTATACAATGCCTAATTGTGCATTTACTCAACTAGTTTGGTGGTACAAATTACATGCTTTATGTTTTACACAAAGTCTATATATATATATATATATATATATATGCTATATTTGCTTTTGGTCTATAAGAGCTTGAATCCATTTATAATTCATTCATGGTACAAGAAGCCACTATTCAAGGAAAAGGAACATTTATAGTGTCATATAAGTCAAACATCTATTGGAAATTACCAATTCTTCATATTTCTAGAGAACTTCCTTAAAACTAAAATTTCTTTCAAAGGAAAGAAAATATGATACAGTTAAGTATTGTTTCATTGATTGCAAGTCCTATATTGTTTTATCCATTATTTAACTTCTTTAATTTTTCAAAGAATTAAAAGATGTTGTTTGGTTGTTACACATCATCATTCAATTGTAACCCTTTGAAGAAATTATATGAAAATACTTCCTATATGGAAGTTTTTTGGGTATAATGGTATGTCACTAGATAGTAACAATACATGACGTGCTATTCTCAGTCCATTTTATTCAATTATTGTCATTTCCTCTCTATTAATATTATTTATTTTTGTTCATCGAATGCATTAATTGAAGTCAAAATAGATGAACTCAATACTTGAGACAAGGAGACGTTGGTATTGATGGTTAGTTTTCAATTTTTGACATATGAAATGCATGTAAATTTGGATTTTAGTATCAAGCATGCTATTTTTTTTTGGTTGAAATGTTGCTTCACTCATACTTTTATTTTATAAATCCAATGTGAAATTGTGCTTGGATATCATCATTGGTATGATTCGAGTTCCAATGTTCTCATATATATATATATATATATATATATATATATATATATAAAAGACATGCAACCTAGATTTGTTTTTGGTCCATAAGAGCTTTAATCTATTTGTAATTCATTTAGGGTGCAACAAGGAACTGTGCAAGGAAAAGGAACATTTACAGTGTCATATAATTCAAACATTTATTGGAAACTGAACATTCTTCATATTTGTAGAGAATGTGCTTAAAACTAAAATTTCTTTCAAAGGAAAGAAAACATGATCCAATTAAACATTGTTTCAATGATTGCAAGTCCTAGATTGTTTTATCTATTTTTTAACTTCTTTCATGTTTCAGAGAGTTCTAAGTTTATTTTTGGTTTTTATACATCATCATTAAATTGTAACCCTCTGAGGACATGATATCAAAATACTTCTTATATGGAAGTTTTGTTTGGTATAATGGTATGTCACAAGATTGTAACAAGACAAGTTATTATCACTCCATCATTGTATTAAATTATTTCCTTTTCCTCTATATTAATATTTTTTTTTTGTTCATGGAATTCAACGTCTTAAGTCAAAATAGATAAAATCAAGACTTGGGATGAGGAGACATTGATATTAAGGTATAGTTTTCAAGTAATGACATATGCAGTGCCTGTAAATTAGGGGTTTAATAGCAAACATGTTATTTTTCTATTGAAATGTTGCTTCACTCCTAATTTTATTTTGTAAGTCCAATGTGAAATCTTTTTTGGATATCATGAGTTCTATGATTTGAGTGCACACGTTCAAGTATGTGAAGCAATGTTGAATTTATTGAATTTTGTATTCCTAATAAGATATTATTAATGTAGAAGAAGGTTGAAGAGATTATCACACATTTCAAGGGAAAACATATGGATCTTGTTGGTAATTATTGATTTGTGGGGTCTACCTAGGAATGAAAACTTGTGGTGGATTATTATTTGGATAATATACAAGCTATTCACTATTGACATTATGGGGTAAATAAAAATATTTCTTTTGCAAGTATGATGGGTAGTGGAAAGACCATTGTTGGAAATATGTCAGAAAAAGTCCTCGGATATTACCTTTTTGATAGCCTTGTTTCTTATAGAATTTTAGGTGTCTATTATGATTTTACCTCTTTAATTATTGTGGTGTATGTTTCATTTGCCCATTTTAAGGCACCCTAAATAAACTTTGTTACACCGATTAGCTGGTAGAGGAGACCTTAGGTAGTGCACCTAGAGCACAAACTTTTAAAGAGCACAATGAACATGGCTTCAAAGATTCCGAGGTAGGTAGATTACATATGTTCTAGTGTTCTTATAGCACCATCCTCTAGAGTCTATATGACTCAAAATTATGTACCTTCAAATATTATGAGGTAGGTAGATTACAAATGTTCTAGTGTTCTTATAGCACCATCCTCTAGAGCCTATATGACTCAAAAAAATGAAACTTTGAGGCAGTATCTTCTATCTTTTACATTGTTGTGCAATATGCCAATTGATATCTAACGATGATCCTTAAATTGTTTTACTCAAATTCATTGCCTGAATACAAAATGTTTGCATTCTCTTTTACTTTGTGCTATGGTGTCAACAATTTCATGTTGATTTAGAAAATAGTAACTACTTCATTTTATGTTCAGTGCTTTCTTATATTACAAATTACTAGAATCCTTAAATTTGATATTCACATTTCGTTATAATCTACAATTTATAATGTTGAACTAATTGGCTTTAGTGTTTGGTTTCTAGGGTGAAGTGTTGAAGCAATTATATACTATGTATCATTTGTTCAATTTCCACTAGAGGTGGCACTGTAGTTTTTCCTCAAAATTGGTTAGGAATATGTTATGTTCTGATTCATATTTTGTATTCAACCTTCATATTTTTGTTAATGTATGGTGGATTGATGCAACCCTTGTATTGTTAGTAACGTTTATTTTCAGATGAGTAATAAGTGAACATATTGTTAGTAAAATGTATTTTCAGAATCTACACACGAACGTTCCCCACGGTAGGTAAACATAGTTTTATCTTTGTCTTTAGGGGCAATTTGGATTTGATTAAATCGACTAAATCCATCTAGGAATGAAAAATATTTCTTTCTGGAAAGAGTATCAAGGACTTGGTTTACAAATGGAAAAGGAATATTATCCTTCTATGTGGATTTATTTAGTTCTCTATAATCTATACAAATTATCCATTTTCCATTCTTTTTGGCGAACTACCACTAGTGGTGAAACCCCCTCATTTTCAAAACTAGGGTATATAAAATTAACATCAAGAAGTTTCTAAAGCTTCTATTTCACTATGTCCCTAATGTGTCGATTTAATCTTCATTGTGGTTGGAAAATGGCTCGGGAATCTTTCTCAATATAGATATTGTGTGCACAATTGTGGATCAATTCCTTTCATATCATAATACTCCCAAGAAATGGCTTGTTTATATTTCAGAAGAACTTGGATTAGTTTTTCACGTTGAAGGTCATCAAGACTGACATTAATATTCAAGTACTTTCCAGGTTCAATTTCAATGGGGATGATATTATGAACAATGGTCGTAAGTATATGCTCACTATTCAAATCCTCTTGTGGTTCTCCTTTGTCTTCATTGTCAAGTATAAATTTTAGCATCTGATGTGTTGGTTTTTCTATGATGGAAGTTTTGTTAATAAAGTCATTAATTATGTCTTCCTCAGTCTGTCTTTTAGAGATAAGATATTTATCAATAGTGAGGGGAGAACATAAATTTCCCTTCTAGTATTTGGGAGGGAACCATATAGAATTGTTATTTTTCCTGGTGGGTCTAGTGAGTGGGTATATAATGAGATTCTTGATAGCATTTCCCTTAGCTATGGTCATGATTCAAGTTTGACACAAAATGTATGAATCTACAGTTGCAAGCCATGGTATTCCTAATATCAAAGGGTGTCCCTCCAACTTAGTTTTAGGATTAAGGACCAGAAAATCCACTAGTTATTTCCAAGAGTTTACAAAAATAGTGATATCATCTAAAGTTCCTTCCAGTTTTAATACAAATATTTTTCCTAGTTCCAACATGGTTGGAGTCGGTTTAAATCTGTATATTCCAAGGAGGCTACAGGTTTCGAGTGTTATAATATTTATAGAAGCTTTGAAGTCCACTAAGGTGTTTGGAATGTTATGCCCTTGAATTTGAATGGTGACTACAGGGTTTCCATGATCGTCATATTTGATAGGTATCTGTTTTCCTAGGATAAGATCAAAGACTTTCCCAAGAACATGGACTATACGATAATCTTTTGGTTTCCTTCCAGGCTTCTTAACACATAACTCTTTAATCGTTTTATCATAGATATGTATATCTTTGACAACATGTAGGAAAGGTATTTTGATACATAAATTTTGTATTTCCCCTAGAGGTTAGGATATGTAGGTAAATATACTATGGCTAATGTCTTAGGTAATAGGGGAGAAAAATCCGTAATCTTAATATATTCCTGCTATTTAATCACTTTATTGGGTGATTCTATTTTATTAATAATTATGGTAGGAGGAGGGTGTTTTGTCAAAAAACACTCCTTGGCAATATTTCATTTTTTGGTTGCTCTTGATTTAATGGATGATCTTCTCTAAAGATAGCCTTCCATATATAAATCATAATTCATTACATTCTAATGAGTGAGGAAAACAATCCATAGTTTTGAGGATTTCTAAAAATTTCACAAGCCTCTTGTTTGGGTTTAGATTTGGTTTTGTAGGTAATTGAGGGCGTAATGGAGGTTGATTTTTAGGGGTATTTGAAGTGGAGTTTTTAGTGTTGATTTTGACTAAGGAAACATTCCAATTGATCAATTTACTAGTCAACTGGGGCACTTCCAATTCTAAGGCCATATTGGCCCTTGCATAGGTTGATTTTCCCATTATGGAGGGTATGAGTTTGGTAAATTCTTCCATGAGTGTGCGAGATACTGTTGATTTGACCAAGAAGGACTAGAAAATGATTGGTTTGTCTAAGATGATGAGGAGTAAGGCTAAGGCTAACATGCAGTACTAGGATGTTGCTAACCCTACCAAGTTAATATGAGAAACTACTATTGAGCATATTGTCCAGAAGAAAACATAGAGGGGTCTTACATACCAGGTCAGAAGTTATGCCAGTGTCATTGTTGTGCCACAAAATATCATGGCTCTAGTTATTTCCCAACTTCCTTGAATATATATTTCAATATGGGAAGGGAAGGGAAAGGATCAGTCAAGTGATCTTTGGTACAGATAGTGCATATATCGACTATGTCCAACTGGCATTCCTTACAACTATTTTTTTTTGTGACAACGAGGATAGAAAATGGCTAATGCCTTCTCTATTTTAATGTGCTTTTGTTTTAATTGGAAAACATCTAACTTTGTCATCAGTGTACTGAGGATATTAGCTTTAAAATCTTCTAAAATATTACCAATCTCTACTCATGTAACTCCTCCTCATACAACTTTGTTAGCTCTGTTGACAGGATCACAAGTTCCAATCTTATTTTGTGAACACTTGATACTGAGTTTTACAATAGTGTGATATTCTTATTTATAAATATAACCCTTCACCATTAACTTGAGCATTTATATCCATTCGTCTTTCATACCTCTAATTAAAGAATTTTTCAACACATCCCTATGTAAAGTGGTATATAGTGATCTTTGTAAATTGTATTGAAACATCTCAATATATTCTTCCAAGATTTCATCTTCTTTTGATGTAATCTTGAATATTTCCTCCCTTAGATATTTGGATCGAAAATATTCTTGGTATTTAGTAAGGAGATCTTGTTTCATTTGACCCATGAATTGATATTACCACCCCCAAACCCTTAAACCATCGTAATGCTTCTCCCTATAAATTAAAGGAAAAAAATAATTTCCAGGGGTTAGTAGTATAATAATGTACTCAAAATAAAACATCAAATTCAAACAAAAAAGCATTGGGATATTTAGAGGCCATCCCATGAAAATTTAGGAGGATTTGAAGTAGGATATCCTTCATTGCTGCATTAGTCTGTGGATCAATGATGGGATATTCTATGGTCAAAGTTTGCGTTCCTACTGTTGGGTTTGTCATTCAATCAAAGATCTGCCATTAACCTTTAGGAATCCCGTAGCCAGGAGGTACTAATTGGAAAAAATTGGTATGATGATGGGGTTTCGAGCCTTGACTGGGTCTTATGGCACTGCTCAAGTTAAGAATTTTAGTTTCTCTTCTCTCAATGGTTTTCATAGGAGACTTCTGCTCATATGGTTGAGCATATGGTTCACTTGTCTCATCTCTTCCTTCCATTTTGTTTCAAGAGTGCCCCTCACCCTTGATAGAAGGATTGGAATGCCTATTAAGTGTGCCTTGGAAGATCTGCTTAGATCCTAAAGCTTTATCATGAATCTCAATGTTAGCTACAACAAACAACTCCGCTACTCGAAGGGAATTAATAGTAGATCCCTTCCCTAATGCTATTTGGGGACCTACTCATGCTTGAGACTATTCCTTCGAAATGATTTTGTCTATGAAGGCCTTTCTTCCAAGGCCATCTTGACCTTGGCTTTTGATATTTTTTGCATAGTATTTCTGATCTATCTCTACCTCATTCCTAGTTCTAGGTTTATTTCTAGTCATACACAGTGAAAAACACGAACGTATCATCCAAGGGAAGGGACCACCTGTTAGGTCCCTATAATACTAGTGATTACCCCATTACTATTGTATTGGTATCCCTTATTAATATTGTTTTGCCCCTATTATCCCCATATTGTTATTACTGTGCCCCATAGAATCCATCTATTGTTATTTTTGTGCCTTTATATTATTATTGTTAGGTTGGTTGGATTATATTGTGACTCCTTGGACTCCTATATATAGAAGGGAGGTTTTGTCATTTGAATCATCAAAGAATCAATCATTTGTGTAATGTAAAGGAGGTTTCCCCCTCGTAGAGGCTGAATTCTAAGGCCTTGATCTATCCTTTCTATCTTCTTGTGAGATGGTTTCATAACATTTGATATCAGAGCTTTGGATTCTAGGGTTTTGCTGCTCCAAATAGGTCATCGTGGCATTTTCGCTATAACATTTTATCTGCGATGTTTCAGAAGAAAAAAAAAAACCCATTTGAGACAAAATTGTATTGAACCTCAGGTCCGAATTTCAAAGCTTTTCATGCTATATTTGCGGAGATATGATCTGAGGAAATTGGCCTTTATGTAAACTCCTAAATTACATTCCAAATATGTGATCTGGGGAAAATCGTCGTAACTTTCTCTCTGAACATCAGATTAAAATTTCATTAGAAGGTACAGAAAGAGGATGGATTTTAGTTTATTGTATATATTTTTCAAAGCCAAATGTCGAAACAGGGACATGTGGCACATCGTACAAGTTCGCTCTACTGAACTATTTTATAATCAGGTCACTGTGGGAGATTTGGCATAACTATTCCTTGGAGAATCCAATTTGGATCAGACTAGTGGCATTGGAAAGAGGACATAGAGTGCTATAATAGATCGCAATTTTAGAGCTAGATGATCTGAAATTACATAGATACATTAGATGCAATATTGTGTCCTACAAAGTGAAAAAAGGTGTCTAGATTTTTTAAATTTTTGCTTAGGCTTTGTTTGAAAAATTATTTTGAAGGAATTCAAAGGGCATAGTAAAGCATTATTATCAGTAACTGATGCCCCAATGAAATAAAATGCAAGCACCTAGTAAGAAACCTGAAAGCTCTAGAATGAGTCATGAAGAAGAGGAGGAAATGCTACATGATATATCAAAATTACAAGACCAAGTGCAAAAAATGTCACTCTCACAAAAGCTAACAGAAGCTAAGAAAAATGGTGTGGAATCTAAGATAAAGGGCATGGAAGCTAAGATGAATGATGTGGAAGCTAAGATGGATGATTTGAAGATAGATTTGAAGAAATATTTGAAGACAGGCATGGTAGATTTGAAGACATATTTGACAAATTTTCTACAAGAAATACTTACTAATGGTGAAAGGGTAGTAAAGGAAACTCATGATGCGAACAAAAGAAATGTTAATCATGATTTCATAGACTCTAATGTTGGATCGAAGACCCAACATATTCCAAAAATCAATATGAGGAAGTTTGATGGCAAGGATCCGAGCACTTTTTCGATCTCAATAATGTGGAAAACACACAAAAGGTACGTATTGCAACTTTATATTTGGAACCAAATCACTTTGTATGGTATCAATGGCTTTTCTCTCATAAACAAATTGTCACTTGGGCAATTTTTACGAAAGAATTGATAGCACATTATGAGGATACAAAAAACAACAAATTTTTTTAGCCAATTGAGAAGTCTCAAACAAAAGGGTTCAATAATGGAGCACATTGAGGAGTTACAAAAATTGACCATAAGGGTAAAGAATATTCCACAGGAGCATATGATTGATGTGTTCATAGGGACTTTAAAGGATAATATCCAACATGATGTTTGCCTTTGGGAACCTAATTCATTAGAGAAGGCATTCAGGTTAGCAAGAAAAATGGAAAGCAAAATTATGGCAACTAGGAAGCATACCACTCACAACTATAAAGATGGAAGTGATGTTGCCCCTAGTCTTCCACAACCTATAAGGTTGACACCACAACAACTGGAAGAATAAATAGCAAAATGGATTTGTTACAGTTGTGATATAAAATACACTAAAGGTCATAAGTGTGCTAAGAATAAATTATTCTACATAGATTGTGAAGACGAAGAAGAAAAGGAGCAAGAAAGGTCAAAAGAAGAGGATATACTCCATTAACGAAGCCTAGATAAAGAAGAAATGAATCCAACCATATCTTGTAATTCACTTGTTGGAATTATCACTCCTCAAACCATGAAGATAGAAGGACAAATCAAGAAGAAAAAGGTAATAGTGTTGATTGATTCAGGAAGTACGCGCAATTTAATTCATTGTAAGATAGCAAAAGAATTGAATTACTTCCTATATCTAGCACCAGAGTGTCAAGCAATGGCTGCAAATAGAGGAATGATAAATTTCTCTGGAAAGTGCCGTAATATCAAGCTATCCATGGAAGAATATGTATTGACTAGCCCAATGCTTTCCATTCCAATGGGAGGTGGTGATGTTGTACTAGGAGTCAAATGGCTACAATCTATGGGTACAATAGCTTTTAATTTTCAAGAAATTTTCATGAAATTTTCTACAGAAGGAAAGGAAGTTGAATTAAGGGGTATTGTAGGGAAATAAGGAAAGATAATCATCTCTAACGGTATGACAAAGATTCTAAAAAAGGAACAAAGAGGTTTAATTACACAATTATGTTCGCTAGATGTTTCCACATCGAAATCATCTATTTCTCTAGATCTCCAAAAAGTCTTGGACAATCATTCCAAAGTATTTGAGACTCCCAAATATCTCCCACTATTCGTGATCATGATCATGCTATTCATCTGATTCCAGGAACTGTTCCTCCAAACATCAAGTCGTACAGATGTCCTTATGCCCAAAAGAGTGAAATTGAACATATGGTTGCAGAAATGCTAGAGGCTGGTATAATTCAACCTAGTCAAAGTTCTTTCTTTGCTCCATTAATATTGGTGCACAAGAAGGATGGATCATAGTGCATGTGTCTAGATTATAGGGAGTTCAACAAGCTCACTATTAAACATAAGTTTCCCATACCTGTCATTGATGAATTACTGGATGAATTGCATGGATCAATTTACTTCACCAAGGTGGATCTTTGTTTAGGATATCATCAAATCAGAATGAAGACTGAAGACATTTCGAAAACAACATTTAGAAGTCATGAGGGTCATTATGGATTTTTGGTCATGCCTTTTGGAATTACCAATGTACCTTCTACATTTCAAGGTTTGATGAATTCCATTTTCAAACCCTTCCTTAGAAAATTTGTGTGAGTATTTTTTGATGATATACTAATCTACAACAAGTCTTGGAAGGATCATATCGAACATGTTGATAGGGTGCTACAACTATTGGAGGAGAAACAATTATATGCAAAAAGATCCAAATGTTTCTTTGGAGTACAAGAGGTGGAATATATGGTTCATATTGTAACTCATGAAGGAGTTAAGGTGGACCTTAGTGAAATTAAAGCCATTAAGGAATGGAAAATCCCCACATCCATAAAGCATCTACAAGGATTTCTTAGGTTGATAAGGTATTATCACAAGTTTGTTAAGAATTATGTGAGAATAGCAACACCTCTAACAACATTATTGAAGAAAGATGCATTTTCATGGACTCCAGAAGCAACAAAGGCCTTCGAACATCTTAAAGAGGCAATGTGCCAAGCACTGGCCTCAGCTACACTAGACTTCAAAAAACCTTTATTGTGGAATGTGATGCTTCAGGAAATGGTATTGTTGGTGTTTTAATGCAAGATGAAAGACCCATTGATTCTGAAAGTCGTCCAATCAAGGGAAAGTTTTTACACAAAGCTATTTATGAGAAGGAAATGTTGGCAATACTACATGCACTTAAGAAATGGTGACCCTACCTAATGGGAAGACACTTCAAGGTAAAAACAGATAATGATAGCCTTCAATACCTTTTAGAACAAATATTATCCTTTGAAGAGCAACAGAAGTGGGTCACAAAGATGTTGGGTTATGACTTTGAAATCATCTACAAAAAAGGGAAGCAAATGCGGTGGTATATGCACTCTCAAGAAATGATGAGGATGTGGAAGCATTGTTGTGCGCCATTTCAATTATCACCCAAGATTGGATAAATGAAGCAAGGGAGGAATGGAAGAATGATGAAGAAGCGTGGGCACTTATTCGAATGTTACAACAAGATTTCAGTACATCTGATACATTTAGCTGGAAAAATGATTCATTATGGTACAAAGATCGCTTATACCTATGTAAGAATTCCCAACACAAACAAAAGATTCTTATGGAATTGCACACTTCTCCCTTAGGAGGGCACTCAGGATTTTTAAAAACTTACCATAGGGTTAAGAAGGAATTTTTTTGGGAGGGCCTTAAATTAGATATT
>APFE031180111.1:17313-38790 GCA_000404065.3 Pinus taeda
TATCCATTCCAAGCCAACGTTGGGAGGAGGTTTCAATGGATTTTATCATAGGTTTACCCAAGTCTGAGGGAAAGAGTGTCATCATGGTGGTAGTTGACAAACTTACCAAGTATGCACACTTTTGTGCATTATCACATCCATTTAAAGCCAGTATAGTTTCTACCGCGTTTATGGAAACAATTCAAAAGCTACATGGAAACCCAAAGATTATTGTAAGTGACAGAGATCCCATTTTCACTGGAATTTTTTGGACAGAATTATTTTCTTGTCTCGGTACTCAATTAGCTCATAGCTCATCTTATCATCCTCAATCTAATGGGCAAAGTGAGATAGTAAACAAATGTTTGGAAGGATACCTTTGTTGCTTTGTCTCTGATAAATAGACACAATGGGTCAAATGGTTGCCTCTCGCTGAATGGTGGTATAACACTTCCTTCCATACAAGAACAAAAATGACCCCATTTATGGCACTTTATGGATATCAGCCACCATCCATGACATCATATTTAAGAGAAAATTCTTAGGTTCAATCAGTGGAACATCAGATCGAGCATCAACAAAAAGTCCTCCAACTCTTAAAGGATAACCTCGTGTTGGTGCAGAATAGAATGAAACAATAAGAAAATCAACATTACAGCGAAAGAAGTTTTGATGTAGGTGATTGGGTATTCCTATGGATACAACCATATAAACAAATGTCCCTCAAGCAAGCTAAGAAGGATAATAAATTATCACCAAACTATGATGGTCAATACAAGGTGTTGCAAAAGATTGGTACTATGGCATAAAAATTGGAGCTTCCTGCAGCTTCTCGAGTGCACCCAGTTTTCCATGGTTCATGTTTAAGGAAGGTTATAAGCAACAATCTCCCAGTTCAAACAATATTTCCAGAACTTGACGAGGAAGGAAAAATTATATTGGAACTAGAAGCAGTCACAGAAACAAGAACTTGACAGCTACAAAATCGCTCAATTTTAGATTATCTCATCAAGTGGAAGAACTTATCCGCTGAAGATTCCACATGGGAGGATGAGAATTTTATACAGAAGCATCCAAAACTACTCAAGCATTGAGGACAACACTTTTTTGAAGAGAGGGGCATGTTAGGTCCTATATACTAGTGACTACCCATTACTTTGTAGTTGTATCCCTTATTAATATTTTTGAGCCCCTATAGATCCCTATTTATTACTATGCCCCAATAACCCTCTATGTTATTTTTGTGCCTTATATATTATTTTAGGTCAGCTGTTATTTGTGACTCCTTAAACTCCTATATATAGAAAGGGGTTTTGTCATTTGATCATAAAATAATCATTCATTTGTGTAATGTAAAGGAGGTTGCCCCCAAGAAGAGGCTGAATTCTAAGGCGTTGATCTGTCCTTTCTATATTTTTCTGAGTTGGTTTCATAACACCACCACAAGCCTTGTTTTTTTACTAGGGTGCATGTGCAGGTTCTTACTTTTCCTCTTTAGTACCCAACCCTCAAGGATACAAATAACACTCTCTTTGTCAAAATGTTGAGCCAATTAATTGTTCCTAAAATACAAACTAACTAATGAAAATTATATTTTCAACCTAAGGTCTCGTCTGTCTATTTCAAGGTTATCCACACATTTTAGGGAAGAGAAATGATAGTATGACTAATCACTATTTCCCTAATGGAAAGTGAAACAGAAATGATAAAGGAATCAACTCATAACACATTTGATAACTTTGGTTCTAAAAAAACCAAACCATTCAAAGCATAACTCGTAAATATTTGTATGGGAAACAACAAAGGAAAAGTATGAAGCACTTATTTTTTACCTAAGGAACAACAACTACCAAATGAATGAAACAACACTACAAAATTATATTATCTAAAGGAATTTTCTAGAGGAAGCAATGAAAAATAATGATCGTATGATAAGCTATGAGAAACAACAATGGAGTAAAAAGATTACCAAATGAATTATCTAAAGTAAATTTGACTATGAAACAACCAAATCTAATTTCTATTGAAAATAGAACATGAAATCTGACAATTAATTTAACTAACATGTAATTTTAAATTGAGAACAATTAAGTAAATAATAGCCAAACTGAAAGAGAAAAACATAGATTTAGTAGTACATATGAAGACAATGTTACTTCAAGGATTAGACCCAAATCACAAGAATCGAATTGCCTTATAAAAGGAATCAAGAAGGAAAATTAACTCTAGATAAACAAACTTTTAAGTAATTACATAAGATCGATTACAATCAATGTCTTCTCAAGTTCACAACTTATGCCAAAAGTATTACAGTTGAACAACCTCTCTTGAGGCTTGATATGTAGTCCTTATACTCTGACTTTAGAAGATTAGAACAATAAATCTATTTTTGATGAAGAGAAATCGTAAGAATCTAAAGATTCTTAGGATTCTCATTTTAAGTCATAAAATGTTTTAATATTTCTATATAACCAAGTCGGAAGCCTGTCCTTAACAATTTGCTCCAAATAGGAATCAAATCCATTCAATTGGACATGATTGGTGAAAATAACATCAAGCTATTCCATGTTCGATGATCAATCGAAGGAACAACATTAGGTGCCAGCTCATCGACAAATTCCTGTTCAAAATAAGGATCCAATTATGAGTAGATTATGATTTTGTGATCAGTTCATAGAGGAAATAGAATAACAAAAATACATTAAATGCTTATAGAATCCATATTAAATAGACTATCATATCCCAAATGCAATAAATACTTAAGAAAATAATATAAGAACTAAGAAATAAGGTAAGGAAATTATAACAATTATGAGGCCGAACAGGAACTATTTGAGGCACAACAATTATATATTATGACAATAAGAGTAGGATTTGCCTTGTAGAAAATCCTTTGTTTCATGATAAGTCTAAGCATATTGAGATCAAGTATCACTACTTTTTAGATATGGTGCACAGAGGTTCAGTGGGGCTCCATCACATCTCCACTGATGATTAGATCACTAACATTCTTACCAAACGTTTACCAAAATGAAAGTTCTTGGTTTTCATAAAGCAATTTGGACTTATGGACATGTCCCTTCTAGGAAGTGGTCATAACTAATTAAGAACACTAATCTACCTTTACGCCCTGTCATAGATCATAGTTAGCAAATGATGCTAGAAGTATCCTGATGATGCGGGACCTTTTATGTAGTGAGTGCCACAAAAGTAGGCCTCAGTATGCATTTGACCCATAGTATGGGACATTACAAGAGCTACCTATCTGGCCAATAGGTGTAATGACACTTTTGGTTGTGACTTATTTAGGATGTACATGTTCCACCACTTGAAGTTTAATGAAATTTGGTTGTGTTTGAGTCTTATCTGTGTGAGTTGAGTCTTTTCCATGTGATGATCCTTTCCTTTCCCAATTTGTGTCAATGGATGATTATTCTTTATATTGTGACTACATTGTCATGGATGTTACATAAAAAAATTGAACTAAGATGAACGAAAGAGATCAGAGGAAGCGAAGATATTAGATGCAAAAAGAAATTTCTCCCTAGCTAAGAGGGAGTGTTAAAATTTGGTAGCTCAGGGATGAATTTCTCCTAAAAGAAATCATATCTTTCAGTTTTTTTTGAACCACCTATAATAAAATTTCGTTCTTGACAATTCTAATATGACCTTCCAAAAACAGTAAGTCACATCTCAATTTGGAAGTGACTTTACAAAAAATATAAAGTCATGCCTAAATGATCAAGGATGAACTAAACATATGGAATCCACCTTAAAATCAAATCAATCATGATTACACAAGTCCAGAATTAATTTTTTATCCTTATTACTACTCTTATTATTATGATTGTACTATTATTTATAAAATAGTCTAAAGTCATTGACTTTTAATTGATTAATAAAAATGAATTCTCCTATGAAATAAGTAAATGAAATTGAGAATATCTTACTTGGGAAATAAAACCTCTCTCTTGCAATAGAATAGTAAATCCACACTTAAGAGAATGAAACTTTCCCTCACTAACTCATTTTATGGAAAAAGTGAATCTCCCTCATTCAATTCAATTTGTAACTTTCACCAAATATTTTCTCATGTCGAAATTCAACTCTTTCTCTCCCTATTTCAAATTGTAACTCCTCAAGACAAGTGTGCCTCTCTCTCTATTTTTTGGATGAGTTACACTTCTCCTCAAGTAACTGCTCCCTCATGGAATTCTAGTCTCCTATTATTGGCTCAAGGCAAGAACTAATTTTGTAACTCCTCTCCTTTCTTGTATATTCAAGCAAAAGAAAGTGAGAGTTGAGGGTAATATGTTCATTGTGAAGAAAGAGAGCAAGTGTTGAGTGTGTGAAAGAGAAGTGTGAGAACTAGTGAAGAGAAAGAACAAGGGAAGAGGTGGAACAAGTGTGAAGGTCATGATTTGATCAAGAGAAGGAGGATATCTTAAAGAAAAGAGAAAGTTCACTTCAATTGCAAGTTAATTAGAGATTGATGACTTTATTCATTCTCATTCTCTGTGCATGTGTACTCCGTTGAACAATTGAATAGATATAATAGAAGAAGAATCGTTTTGGTTCCCCCCCTTGAGGGGATTTTCCCTATTCATTGGTCCAAAATATCATTGTCTCATATTTTTTCTTTGATTTATTCATATGATCTTTAAGTTTATGTTCTATCTATAATTGTTTGTCTAAAAGGTTTTGAAGAATAAATATGCATTCTAAGTAATGATAACAACATAGAACATTCATTTTTTTACATAGAACATTCAATTTTCTACAAAGTACATTCAATTTTCTGGAAAGGACATCCAAATTTATACAAAGTACATTTAGTTCCATTTAGTTTTTTTCCATGTCTAGTTTTATATATATAAATTTCAAGCTTCGGAAAACAATTTTTAAATTTTTGCATAGAAATTTCAGATTATAACAACTATCACTTTTTTGGTAAGAAAGTGGATATTTTTTAAAATGATTCTATGTTTTTAGTACATTGGAAGGGAATGTAAAATCATATGACATATTATTATCCATGAATCCCACCCTATAGTCAACCTCTGAAGGTTAAGAGAAGAGGCCAGGATCAACCCTTCAAGGAGGCAATACACTTCTTCTTGATTAAATGTGGCATATCGTAGACCCCAGGAAAATGACATTTCAACTTGCCAACATGAGTGAATGCATAATCCCCACTCTTGTCACCCCCGAATTATGCATGGAGTTTCTGTCAAAAAATAGTATGAATTATACTTGTGAAGAGAGTCATTATTTAAAGTCTTTCAAAGAAATACACAAATGTTTCTCAAACATGAATTGAGGGGGAAGAAGTTGTAAGTTGAGTGTGGACTACCACCATTTCTCTGATTCATCTAATTATTGATAAGATGAAAATTTTATAGGTGTGGGATAAATATTGTTAATTAGCAATGATATTTATTTCCCATCCACTTTCTTGTGATAAGTTTGTTTATCTTCAAAAAGTACATTATTTGTAGCCAACAAAATTTTCTAACATATGTATTTGGGTAAGGTCATCCATACCCACTCAAAGAAGGTTTTCCCAATAAAATTTCCTTTTTGTTTATTCTTCAAAGCTTCAAATAAATTTGAAAGATAGGGAATAATCTCAGCATAATAATTTTCCAAAGTAATTTGGAAAAATAAATCCCAAAAAGAAATGAGGGGTAGGCTTAGTTGAGTTTTGAAAGAGGGTACACTTGGAGGTACCTTGAATTCGTCTCTTTTTTTATGTTATCAACTATGACAATTCTTTGTGTGCTAGGATTTAAAAAAACATGTTAGCCTTTGGAAGTCCATCTAAGTGACAATTTTTTCTCAAATTCTAACCTTGGAGGCATTCCTCTAGGAAGCGGAAGAAAGTGATAGCCTTGTTCAATAGAGTAATGTGATTTATCCCCACCTATAGAGTATTCATAAGTTTGTTGACTCAGGTAACATCCCAAATGAGGGGCTTCAAAAAATATTATCAAGGGATGTAAACGAGGAGGAGCTAGTCCAAAATCCCATCCTTTCCAAAGCCCTTTAATTATCTATGTTGGGATGTAAGACAAAGAGAATTTTCCTTGGTTATCAAGCCATTCATGAAGAGGGAGGTGTCTAATATGGTTGTTTTTTTGGTAAGTAAGCACCCACAGTGGATTTGAACCAGTGAACTATCACAAGGAGTGCCTTAATAATGAACCCATTCACCATCAATTGAAAGCCCCATGGGAAATATGGTTTTTATTTGGAGGACACAATATATTTTCATATGGCCCAATATTAATTTTCCTCTGATTCTATTGGATTTGTTTGGATTTAATAAAATGTCTCATTGAGTATAGAATACTCAAAATATGAGAATCTCCTTGATTCAAAGAGGTATTTTCCAAATAATATTTCTTATCTTGAGAAAAATACATCCAATTTATAACCTATTTTCACCACTCATTTTGACCTGAAATAAGTCCACACAATAGTTTCACACCCAAGGCTAATTTCACGAGAAAAAGGCCTCTAGAGCTCAATCCACAATGATACTTTGAAGTTTTAAATACAACCCAACTTACATGATGAATTATTTTAGAATTTTGTTTCCCCCCTTTATATAAAGATTTCTTATTTCTTAAGTCGTTATGAATTTAATTCCTATAGGAACTTTAAGAGTTAAAAATTTGGAAGAGAGATAAAGCATGGAGAAACAATTTTACCAATACCATGAAACCAACTAGGTTTAGCCAATGCACTCCCCATTTTGAAAATGCGATGATAAATTTGGATATGAGATGAAGCTAGAAAGGACATAATTTGTTTTTTAGGCTAGTGGTGATTCCAAAATATTTGAATTATGTCCATGTTTCCATAACTAAGATCCTAATCTTCCTATGAATTGAAGTATGCATAAGCTTACTAGTTTTCCAAATGTAGAGTTAATTTTTGTAAGAGCCTTGGGTTAAAAGTTCATGTAATAAAGTTAATAAATGAAAAATAAGACCAAGGTCATGGGACACATATTCCAAGATAAATGCTGGGAAAAGGATCCTTGTGGGTGTTCCTTTGGTTTATTTTGGCTAAGGAAATTGGAAAAGGAAATGGTAGAGGATTTGAAAAGGAAAAGAGGCATCAATTGGATTTTTATTTATGAAAATAAAGGAAAATAGGAGAAAAGAGAGGTGAAAGGTCACAAGATACATGTGAGGAGGAAATTGAAGGAAAATAGAAGGAAAATCAAGAAATTAGAAGCATAAATAAGAAAAATACATCAGAGCATTAGCTTGGGGCCTCTTGTTAGTTTTATTTTGGAATTAGTCTTAGAGAGGAGAAGAGCACCAAGAGGAGAGTGAAATCAAGCAAGCAAAGGAAGGACAAGGGAAGCAAAGGATGGAAAATCAAAGAAAAAGAAAGCATGGAATAATTAAGGATATGTCAGATCAAGTAACTTCAACAGGGATTACTTGCAAGTAATAGGTTGTGTGTATGATTTCTTAGTTGGTTTTGGCATGTGTGTATTTGGTTCATTTTTTGTCGTTGGCATGGATTTTTCTAGGTTTCAAGACTGGTTTTAGCCTCACCTTGCCATTTTCAGATAGCCATGGTGTGATGGGGTTCTTTCTTGGTTCAGTTTTGGATTTCTAAAAGGTTTTAGATCGAAGTGAGGTGGTCTGAAGAAAAATCTAAAGGGTTGGGGTGGAGATGGTTTTCTCTAAGAAACCCTCAATAGATGGGTGGAGACAATAAAATTCCTCAACAGATGGTGAAGGAATTCTGAGGCATCCAAGCTTGGTTTTATTTTGTGATCTAGGGACCGATTTAGGTGAGATCATACTACGACAAGGGTGGGGGTGGTTTAACCTGTGGATTCCCTTTGTTTTTTATGGATTGGTTTATATCATGAGATCCCACATTCATGCTTGGAATATGACACAGGGGAGATTGGATGAAATAAATATTTGGTTCAACCAATCTATTGTCAAGTGGTATGTGGAAGTGCCTAAATTGGTTGGATTTTTCATATGGTTAACAAGATCTAAGTTCCTCTTATATTTGATGGGTAATTATACTTGTTATTATGTGTCTTAATGGTTTTTCTATCATTGTTATCTACCTTCTTATCACATTTTAATTCATGAATGTCTAGTTAATGAATTCATGACTTAATTGGGGCTATAACAACTATAGTGAGAGGGAATTAGTCCCTCTTGGTAAACCTCAGATAAGTTTCAGATCTCTATATTCAGATGTGCATTCATGACATGTAGGTTACATGTTCATCACGTGTTTGATAGAATTCATGACCTTGTTGGGTGGGGTCAGGTCAAATCCTTGTTCAAGTTTTTGGTTTAGAAGCTTTATTTCTATGTTATTTATCAACTTTGGAAGTTTTATTGAGTTATGGGCAAGGGCCTGAGTCGTAGCCTTGAAAACATGGCTCTGAATTTGGGGTTTCTTGCACATAATTGATTGGAAAAGTCTATAGTTTCTAGGAAGTAAGCCTATGGGAGTGACTGGAGGCCTATGGAATTCCCTCCCACATAGCTCTACCAACACTTGTTGGTGCATGGAATCATCAACCATTTATCAAATTATCAAATTATAACAAGATCCATAGCTAGAAGATGTTATAGAACCATGCTTATAACCAACATATAACAATAATATTAACCATGATAGAAAAGCCATCAAAGAAACATAATAAAAAGTAAAAATGCTCTTAATGTAGAACAAAAAAATATATCTTATTAACTCATGCAAAATCGAACCAAAGTAGGGAGTTCCATGTACTTCTCGAATGTAGATTGATCTAAACCAAATATTTATTTCATCCAATCGTCCCCGTGCCGTATTCCAAGCATGAATGTGGGATATCATGGGATTATCCAAGACATAAAAAAACAAGGGAATCTTGAGGTTAAACCACCTCCACCCTAAAACTACCAGGATCTTACCAAAATCGGTCAAGAGACCAAAAAAAACAAACAAACTTTGATGCCTAATAGTTTATTTTCCATACCTTGAGTAATTTTCCTATCTCCACCCACCTTTTGAGGTCTTCCCAGAGAAAACCATATTCACCCATTGTTATAGGCCATTTTTTGACATCGAGTCAAGAGGACTTCAATTGGATCAATCAACGTCCTTTAACCTCATTTTCGTTATCCTTGCATAAATCCATGAGCATGACTCATTATCCTTGAGTTTCTACATGAAAACACCTTGTTATTCCATAGGCTTCTAGGATATGTTGTAACCATTTACCTTAGATAAAATTCTTGAATCCTGCCCAATCCTACCTTAGATTTTTCATCCCTTATCCCTTGAGTTAACCCTCACATCAAGAGTGGATCTAAAGCCCATATTGGTAAAAGGATAAGAATTCATGAACTACCTCCTTCACATATATATTTAATGCCATCTAATGAACCAATCACTTTCTTGTTGTTACTCCTTTCTCCCTCCCTTCGCTTCCCTATCCCTTTTCTCTCTTCCCCGAGAACCATGAAATATTTGTTTCACTCTCTCTTCTCTAAGCCAAGGTACTTGAGGATCTACTCCTTATATATAGGTCCCTGGGTTGTCAAACCCTAGTTAACAATCAAAGGCCAGGGGTTGGATTTTATATAGTGATTCTACCCTTATGTTTTTATTGTGAGATATATCATTCCATGCATTAGGGTGATTAGAGGTGCACTTTGTGACAAAGAAAGGACAAGTAAAATTGGAGGAGATCTTTTATAAGATCAATACCTATTTTTGATTTTAACTCACTCCATTCCCACTAATGAAAAGAGTTCTTTGTTTTCATATATATGATGGTATGGTTTCAAATATTTCAATAACATGCTGATCTATTGAATAGGGTGATCAGATGACACTACATAGATTCTGTGGATCATTGTCCTATCTTATATCATTGTACAAGTTCTAATAATAGTGATCATAGCTAGGATTGGAGCATTCAAGCCAAGGAAGGAGTGAAGAATATGAAAAATTCTAGGTAGGCTTCATCCTGTTATCTAATTACTTTAAGGAAAACATTAGTCCATTTTTCTTTAAGTTGTTCTAGGTCAGTCCACCAGGCATATGGAAGATAATTCTATCTGAAGTAGTAGATTATGCATAACAAATTGGTCACCATACTTGGGAGTGATTTATTTCCTTGGTGTTTTCTTTATCCATTGTTCTTGTCTTACCTCTTCTCTAGACCTTCACTATCTTATTCAGTGAAGAAAAGACTGAGGAAGACCTTTCATTCAGTTTCGATTAACATCCTTGTGTTAGAATTTTGCATCCCTAGACCAAAGAACCCTTTGGTCTTATAACAAAGCATTGGACAACAACTTAAGCTTCGTTGTGCCTGTGTTACATAGCATTTATGCCTCCTTTTCACCTATGTTGGCCCCTATTTATGTAAAAAAATTCTCTTCTCTTTATTTTCTCTTTTATGAGCCTTGTTCCAGCTAATCTTCCTTCAGTATCTAAGTGCATTCTCGTCCCTCTAAAGCCTCCATTTTGTTTTTTTTTTTTTTAGTACCTTTGGTAAGGATTTTCTTAAATATTTTACTTTGTTCTTCTCATTAGGTAATTTCCAAACTGATTTTTTTAATCATTGAGTGCTTGAAAGAATTAATGTTTCAATAATATTTCTGAATAGTTTATTTTATCAATGCTTAGGAAAATATCTTAGTTTTCATCTAAAAATTAAGTTGAATACAAAAGAGAAATCACATTCATCATGCATTGCATATAGGGATTTGATTTTGATCGGAAAAGTGAAGTTATAGAGATCAATTATTGCACAACTTGTTTGTTGTGTTTTGTTTGATTTCTTCTTCCCCAACTAAGTTAGGGCTTTCCTTGTTAAAAGGAAAATGAAAAGAGCTATTTTTTTCATATTAGTTGCCTCATAGGTGTGTTCAGATGAAATTAGTTTTTGAGCCTTGAAACTTAAGCATAATTCAGGATAAACTCTAAAATTCACTCAATTAATCTAAGGAAAATTTGTCACATTAATGCAAACACTTAGAGGTTGATGCTAGAGATGTGTTCTAGCATCTTTAGATGTAGGATCTATCATTTTTTGCAGTGTTTCATTCGGGGGTTGATATCCTATTCCACGTATGTAAGTGTATCAGATCATTCTTTGCATAACTCCAGGTATATCGGATGGAGCTCCACACATGATAAGTATATGCAAACGATCTAGTCAAACATTTATGCAATAGACAACATTACTACTGAATTCGCTTCCACATACCATCAAATATATTTGGGAAGTCTTCCCTAGGTTTCTATCCATCCATAGGTAACCAAGTTGGAAACCTTGTACACCATGATACATATAACACAACATATGGGGAGATTTCCCTGCATGTAAGTTAAGTCCTTTGTTCTGCAAGGTGTATATTTCAGTTAACAGTCACTTGGTAAACCTTTTTCCTAGTTTACCCCTTCGTTTTATTTCATGTTGCTAATTCCTAAATTCAATTAATTAATCGTTGAAAAACATCATCTTCATGGAAAAACTTCTTAGTAGATCTTAGGTTGAGACTAATGGCAACAGTTTTCAAGTCCACCAGCCAAGGAAACCCCTCTAATGGGAATCTTGGTCCTTTTTCACCTTTTGGAAATATTGTTGCTCCTTATATGGCAATGTTATCCCTTCTTGGATTTAGCATTGGCTTGCTAGTTTGGTTGTTTTTCAACCCCTATGGTTCAGAATGTCAAAACTACTTCTCAACCATGTTTTCCTCCACCTAAACCATATCAAGCTCAAGTTGATCCTAAAGTTGACCCTTTTCCTTCTTCACCTGTTATTTCTTTATCCCTTTCTTCCTTCTTTCAACGTGAAATTTTTTATTCTAGTAACCATAAAGCTAAGAAGAAGGAGGAGAGGACGAAGAAGAAGGAGAAGAATACACAGGGGCATAACCAAGAAACCATTGCTATGAATGAAACTAGCCTAGTGGAACCTTCTAATCATGCCCACAAAGTAAATTTCCTTACATTATTTGTAAGGGTGATCACCTTCTTCAATATTTTCCTAGTATTCCCAAGGTATTAGAAGTGTGGTCTATAGGCTCACATGAGCCTTTGTCATCAGCCTTTGGATATCAGGCTGGTGATAAACCATCACCTAGCAATTGTAAGGTCCATGGAAAAAAGGGTAACATTAAATTTCCCTGTAAGTTATGTGAATGGAATAATCCTATTCACCTTTTTCCTCATATGGATGAAGCTTGAAAAGTGTTGGAAAACCTTACAACTTCTCAACCTCATCTTTTGGTTGGTTATCAAAAGCTTTCTCCCAATCCTCTACTAGTTGATGAAATGATTGATCATAATCTATCTCCAATCAATCCCAATCTCTCTAGACATTAATCCCATGAGTTTGTTTCATACCAACAATTGGTAGAGAACATGATTGAATCAATTACACCTTCAGTTGATTGTATCTTCCCCGTAGAGAGTGAATCTCATACTGCTCAGGTTCTTCTCGTTTCTTCATGTTCTAATGAATTGGGCAATAGTTTTCTCATTCACATGGCACAGGGGGGAAATCTTGCCATTCCAATGGCATAGGGTAACAATCCTCCTATTCCCATAGCATAGGGGAGAATTTCTCACATTCCCATAGCACAAGGGGGCAGTTCTCCCATTCCCATGACACCCCCTCCAAGTAGTATGGTCACTTCCTTTGATTGGAGTCGATCGACAGGATATCATCTTCCTCATTACGTGCCCTTCCATATCATTTTACATTCTTATAATGTGGCCTTACCTAGCACAATCATAGATGAAGGTGTGTCTATTAGTATTATGTTCTCATAACTGCAAATATTTCGGTTAGCTGCATCTTGTTTGGGTTACCCAAAATCTCTTAGCTTTTAATAGAGGAAGCAATCAATCATTAGGGATATCTTTTAAGTTTCCTATTACTTTGGGAGGAAAGGCTTTCTATAAATATGTGATGGTAGTCCAAGGACCTTTAGATGCATGACTATGTTTACGACATGGGAGTTTTTGTCTTGTCTCTCTTTTGTGTGATGTGTTTCCCACATCAAGGAAGAATCCTTACGATTGACCAAATTTCATTCTTTAGTCCTAATCTAAATCACAATCAACCAACTTCCCTAGATGGTCCTTACATTAAATTGGTATCACCCCCACCATAATTTAATTATGTGGAAACTTATCCCTTACCTGTAGCTACTAATGAACATAAGGCTTTCATTGCCTTCTCAACTTATTTTGACCTAGATATAGTAGGTGATAGGGTACATCATTTACTAGGGGAATTGGAGTCTGATCTTTCCATTGGATCCTTTGATCCCTTCCAGAGTGTTTCTCTCCCATATTCAAAGCATTCATTCGTTTGGAATATTTGTTTCCATACATAGCCAAAGGAATTCTCACCCAATTCCTTTCTTTTAACTTTTACCCTGCTTCAACTAAGTCTTATTATGTAGTATCAAATCATCCAATCGATATTTATATAAACAAATCAACTATTACCTGGTCATGCTAATACGAAGCATGTTTCCCTGCAACTATTTACACATGTCATCCAACATTCCAAAGATCAAGACGTCATGTCTATTAGTTTGAAACTAACCTTTACGAAGACTAACAACCATGTCATAATTAAGAGTCAAATCACAATTGTTAATCATAATACTACAATTAGTACCCACTTGAACTCAAGTACATATCAACTATCTCAGCACATAATGTGTTAGTACAATCATATTAAGACAATATCATTTCTTCATGCAATCTTATAGATACATACTCATATCATGCAATTAATCAAACATTCAAACACCAAATATGCAACATAAGAAAGCTCATACCTTAATGTAGCTTAGGGAAGGCTATCTTGTCTGCACAATAAATCTAGATTAACAAGATATAAATTCACAGTATATTAACTCAAACATAAATAAGGTCATGATATTCATGACAGTAACTATCTAACATGTTTACATTATAAGTTCATAAGAAATTGAAAATCATGCATAACAATCACATATGTAGATTTAAGTTATATTATCACAACACAAAATCCCAAATATGTTGACTCATACTTAAATACCATAACCCTGACCATATGTACCATCCAATACAGATCAACATCATACATATAGCATAAATAGATTAACGAAATAACCATACTCATCATGCATATGACCGTTATGCATACAACAAAAAGTTAGTATCATTCATGACTATCCAACACATATGCATATAACTGGACCAATTAACTAACATATATCATACATGTAACTTCAACGACCATAGATTGACATACATGTAGATGAGAATAATTCTTATAACAACCATTAACCAACATACTTGCATACCCATCATACAAACATATATGATGATCTACTCTTACCTCGAGGTCCAGTGTTGTAACCTCACTTTGATGATTTGCAACTCCTTCTCTATCTGAGCCAACACATTACCATCATAACAACCAACATCATCACGATGACACAAAATACAGATAATGACCTCACAATTCATGTTTGACCTACTATACATGCATAAATATAACCATGAAAATGCATGCATAACAAGACATAGACACTGGCATGCATAACAAATGCATATACAATTGACATGCTTTCATGACTAAAACATCCCAACAACAACATCATCAACTTGTACATAGAAGAAAAATTGTAATAATGACCACTACCATGCATACATAAAGAGCACATATATAGCCTACATGCATGCATGATAATGGAATTCCTCCCATCGAGTCCATTTGTTGAACCATGCTCTGATATGACTATGTGGTATTAGATTTCACATAATGAGAACGGAAACCAGACACCACCCATAGACTACAAAACCCTCTTTAACACCACTCTCTAACACCCTCCTCCAACATTTACCCAAGTTAACTAGTCCACTACAGTAAACATATGACAAGAGGCTAGTATGATATGATTCAACTCCCCAAGTACAGTTAAGGATGTGCAACCGATGAACACAACTGACCTTTTCGGGGAGCTACAGACCCTTCAGGAGGTAATCAACCCTTCCAGGTGCTTAACCCCTGAGATAATGTAGCCTTTCATTATCCTAGAGCCTCAATCATCCCCATGAGAAGGCATGAATGTGACGAAATCCTTCCAGTTGCTCCCAGAGAAAGGGTAATGCAATGGCTGTGGAATTTTCCAGATATTTCTAAGCTAGCGACCCCACATTTGTGCCACTTTTCAAGGCCAGGACTGAGGCCACTTCCCAGATCTTCATGAAACCTTTAAAAATGATGAATGACACTGAAACGAAGGTACTCATGCAAGCACTTAATCAATGAATTGAATTAACCCCCAATAGCCATGACAAGGATTTTGTCAAACATGTCACAAATATGCAATCTACAGGTCATAACAATAGATCTGAGCATAGGGGTCTCATACTTATCTGAGATTTGTAAAGAATCATTATTTCCTTATCACAACAACTACATTATCATCTATTATGATATGTATACATCGTACATTCATTTTATAATCAAAACATGATGAGAGTCATACATCAAGTCTATCGTAAAACATACTCATAACTAGCATATAAACAACATAAATAAAAATGATATAACTATCATATAATCCACATATAAGTAAGTACATTTACACATGAAATACCAAGGAGAAGTAACTATTATTAATTATTCCCAAAACCAACTATTTTTACGACTTCCATGAACCACTCGACCATAGATTGCCTGAACCAAATCTTTCTTCCCTCCAATTACCCTCGTTCCATATTCCAATCATGAATTTCAGACTAAAAAAAACCAAACTAGGTTTCCTTAATCTTTACCATAATCCCCACCAGATTAGTAGGCCCTAAACAAGCATGGATGTCATCGGATTTCTTGACCTACACCATGATGAGTTTTCCTATCTCCTAGTCTCTATGCGTTATAGTATATCTCACCACACAACGATCGCAGATTCCTAGGCCTAATCTAGATTCCACCCTCCATACTTTATCGTATATCCTGCCATTCACCAGTTAAGGAGTCCTAGGCCTAATTGAGGGCACACACCTCTAAGCTTTACCGTGTATATCGTCATTCATAGGCTGAGGATTCCTAGGCCCGAGGCACACAAAATATTGCTTTATCGCAATCTTATCCTGGTCAAGGGATTCCTAGGCCTTTTGTTCTTCCTTTCAGAGACCACCTCACTCAGTTTTGAAACCACCTGGAAATCCAGCGTAACCAAATAAAAGAGAACTCGTCACACCATGCATATTCACAAATGACAAGGTAAGGTTGAAGAACATTGTCACTCCTATAAAAACCCATGCCAATGACAACAAGACGACCAAATACACACACGCATTTACCATGCATGACAAATTTAGCAAGGAAATCACACATGCAAATCAATACCTACAAATAGTCTCAATGTAGCTGGTTGATCTTGCTCTTCCTTTCTTGATTTTTGATTTCTTTTTCCTTCTTGCTCATTTCCTTGCTTTCCCTGATCCAATGCTATAGTTCTCCAAGAAAACTCTAAGTGTCAAAGAGTGAGAGAGAGAGAGCTCCAAAGTTGAACTAACAAAAGGCTACCTACTGATCGTTAGAAGCCTTTTTATTAGTGGGTTCCAATCTCTTCAATTTTCCATTAATTTCCTTCAATCTCCTCCTCACATGAAACCTACGATCTTTTACCATCCTTTTATCCTAATTCCTATTATTTCCATAAATAAATTCCCAATTAATTCATGTGTTTCCAAATCCTTTGCCTTTATTGACTTTATTTGTGTGGAATTTTGACTAGGGATATTACATAGTAGTTTGGAAATTAGAGTCGTGTTGTAGGGTAGAGTATATTTTAATAAAATTCAACTCATACTTTCCATGTTGAATTATTTAGTTGTGATGTTGATCATTTGATGCATGTGTTTTATTAGTCTGCAAGGATTTTTGTTGACTCGCAGGGTTGGGTACACTCTTCCACATCCATCTAGGCCATTCCATATTTCTCATGTAAAATTTACATTTCCTCCAAACTCTGCCACCGAGATCACTCTTCGAGCACAAATCAAGGACACCGTGGGCATAAAATTTATTACGATACTCCTTCTAGGCTAAGGGGATCCCGCATCATTCATTCATTTTTATATACTCCTTCACCTTCAAGGAATCATTCTTGTCCTCAAAGAGATCTTAGACACCCTTCTATAGCAAAAGATAGCCTCTTATAGCACTTCCGGTAGCAGTCATGTAGCATTTCTTCCTTCAACCAGATTTGATCTAAACTCCAACCCTTGCACTCTAAATTTGAATAATTGCCCCCCAATATTTTATCTCATGATTAAGGAATACTCCAAGACCACTCCAAATTCATCCTTTCCTCACTAAAAACATATGAAAACAAGTAGAATAACACTTAGAATTTTTTTACATGTATTTTTGTTCAAGGGTGAATTCCATATTCTTAAGCAAGTTACCAATAGATAAATGATTCATGCAAGTAGGCTATTGATTTTATTGACTATGCAAATAGAGTAGCATGGTTTACTTCTAGAATTATACTAGCCTCTTCCTTTCATGCAATTTCAATTAGCATTTACATTTAATGAATGGTATTTTCATTTTTGTAGTTAGAATCATGTTCATATTATTACAATCATGACATGCTTTCCTAAGAAATTCCTTTTTTAGTTGGTTGAAGGAATTGTCTATGAACACCTTAATCAGATCAAATATTTGAGGGTGACATGAGTTGAACCTAATTGGCTATACATATAGCCCTATAACCTCTAAGTTTGTACAAACCCTAGGTTGATAGTTTAAGTTAATAATACTTGGGAGTTGCAACATCCTTGGTGCAATACATGGGCTCATCACCTATGGTAGATTCCTCTTGTATATTTGTAGCCAATTATGTTCTTCCACAATAAGGGAATTTTTTATAGTAGTGTGATTCTCCACAACCCCAACACTGTAATGGTAGTTTCTATGGTTACCATATTCAAGTTTGGTTGATAGTTCTATTGGTTTAGTTTCAATTTGCAGCTGATGCTTTTGTTGATTTTTCCCCGAAAATTTTCCTTGCCGGTTTTTGTTCAAGTTCTTAGTATATACAACTTTTATGTTTTTAGCATTCTAAGCAATTTTTTTCCTTTTTTTCCTACCCATGTCTTGTTATTGTCTCATTTTTGGTCATTTGTTGATAACATATCTTCTCTTTACAGATGACTTCATCCATAGTCTTAGGGTTATCAAAATCCAATCATTACTTCATGAATATAGACAAACTACTTATGAAACATTGCACCTTAGCCTTTTTCTCTTGTATGTAAGGGATACACCTTAACAAATAAGTGATTTTATCCACATACTTGTCAATGGATACTTGACCCAATATGATGTCATGAAATTCCCTAGCGTTATCATCATAAAATCACTCAGTTAGGTACTTATTCTTAAAACATTTCTAGAAATTCTCCCATGTTATTTCTTGTTCCTCGATTCCATGCACTACCTTCACCTCCTCCCACAATAGGGTTGTTTTTCCATGGACGTTGTAGATTTCTAAATGAGCCTTCAAATTATTATGATATTCATAAATCTATTAGTATTTATTAATATTTACTAACCATGCTTCATCATCTTTGACTCATCGTTAAATGTCGGAGGCGTAATTTTTCTAAATTCACCTTGTAATTCTAATTTTTGTCTTTTCTCCCCTTTTTGCATTCTCTCTATAGAATATTTTCCATATTCTTCCTCATTCATCTCATTATCTACCTCATATTATTGTTTGTGACTTTTCTCAAGTATGTTGTCTTCTTTTCGTCTATATGATTCTGATTTGTTTTCGTTATTAGGAGTTGGGGTTGAATTTTTGTTGTTCTATCTATTAGTTAAACTCTTAATTATTATTTCTTGATCCCACATCAATCGTTCATTGTCATCCCTCAAATTATCCATTTTTGTCTTCGGCTGTTGTACTATTTCTAGAAATAGTGTTTTTGTAGACCATGCTTCTTCCCCTAAGTGGACCCACATTTTTTATTGGGTATTGGAAAAGGTATTGAAATAATACTAGTAGGTGGTCTAGTAGGTGGTGTGGTCATCATACCACTTCCCCTTCTCAATTCTCTTTGTCTTTAGAACATAAAATACAATATGTTATTCTCTTGGTTTTCCCTAAATAAGCCAGAGTGTGGGAACCGTGGCTTTGATACCACTTATATGCCTATCTCATAAACACAATATTTACTTTTTCTCAGAACAATGTAACTGAGTTGTATAAGTATTGATTACCATAGTTTTAATTAAAACTATCATCTTGATTTGTAAATTATATATATAAACACATATTATATATTAAAGTTTACCACAACTACTTCACATGCATGGACATTCTTCGACCAATGTTTATTAATTACACATAATATTATATAGATAAATATATATATATATAATATATATATATATATAAAATAACCCATTGGTGTCACTTTTTCCTACCATCCCTTCTGGTTATTATTTTAATCTCTCACATTGGCATAGTTTATAATGTTTTTGGTTATGTTTTTATGGTCCATGACATATCTATTAACATTTTGAACTCAACTTTGTCGTGAAAACTATTATAATATACCCCTCACATAGTGAGGTTGCAATACTATATGATTATTTCACGATACTAAACTTTATGGAAATAGCATTTTTCAAGAATTGTGTTCTCCACTTATGGAGTTATGCCACTTGTAGTATTATTGAGTTGTCAATATATCTACAACTCATGTTGTTTAGGGTTACGATTGAAAGTCAAGAGACTTCGTGGTTGGTTAGCGGGTAGCTACAACTCCCTCACCACACCTCAAAGACCTCATTCACACTTTCTCTCCTCTATGAGGAGCTCAACAAACTCCCATTCTATAGAGTATAAATTACCTATTTTTTCTCGATCATTACCTGTCCTCCTGCTGGCTAGATTTATGCAAATGCATAGGCCTACTCACGAGTAGGTAAGAATTGTTCAAGTTAATGGAGGTTTTATCTTATACATCATCTTTTTCTAAAGCAACAATTCTTAGCTTTCATTCTCGGGGAATTCTTATTTATTTTTATTAATGTGCTTAGTATTCAGTGAATTTCCAACGTTTCTCTAAGGTTTGATGAGGACAAATTATCTCAGAGATGTGATTTTCGACTCCTTTGGTAGCTTGAAACAATGTAAACTTTGAAACAAAAAATGGTACAGTTATCCGTTTCGTAGAGATAGCAAAAAAGTGACCCGATTTTGAAAAGGGGCGATGTAGAATACACATCTTTTTTTAAATCATAGTTTTTGGCACTTAATTTTTTTTATGTACATTACATTTTAGAATGTTAGTGATTTGCATGCAGATTTCAAAAAGTGATGATTCTACATCTTGTCGTTTTTTTAAAAGACCTATTTTTTAACATTAAATTTTCTAATATATCAATGTAAATAATTCTTTTCTAAATTTAATGATTTTTGACACGTGTCACCCATTATGATTTGAAACCATATAACAACAAACTTTATTTATTAATACTTATTTTTTTAAATTCAAAAAAATATTATTTTTCAACCAGAATCAACTAATCCCAATCCCTAATGTTTTAGGTTAAATCAAAACCTTTACTGTCCAAACTATTATCATTGTATTTTAAGTGATACCAAAGTTGTTAATCCACTTTATTAAGTCCTCATTTAAAAATCCAAGAGTTAAAATGATAAAATAGTAACTTTAGTAACATTAATAGGGAATTAAATAACATGATACTTTATCAACATTAATAGTGAATCAAATAAATCTACATGCATCATTTTGGAGTGGTTAAAGTTATAATAATTGCAACATAACAAGATCAAATATTTTCTTGTTTACGTTGGGCAATTTCTGGAATCTCCCGTTTGCCAATATATTTTAGATTTAGGAATTTTAATTTGAATCTAATTCCTCTAAATTCTGGCAAAATATCATTTATTCTAGTGTCACCTATTATGATTTTCAACCATAGAACAACAAACTTTATTTATTAATACTTATTTATTAATTCAAAAAAATATTATTTTCCATCTAGAATCAACTAATTTCAATCCCTAATGTTTTAGGTTAATTCAAAACCCTTAATGTACAAAATATTATAATTATATTTTAAGTGATACCAAAGCTGTTCATCCACTTTATTAGTTCCTCATTTAAAAGTCCAAGAGTTAAAATAATAAAATAGTAAATTTAGTAACATTAATAGGGAATCAAATACTTTTTTAACATTAATATGGAATCAAATAAATCTACATGCATTATTTTGGAGTGGTTACAGTTATAATAATTGCAACATAATGAGATCAAAGCTTTTCTCGTTTATGTTGGGCGATTCCTGGGATCCCCCCATGGAATTTTAATTTGAATCTAATTCCTCTAAATTCTGGCAAAGTATAATTTATTCTAGTGTCACCCATTATGATTTTCAAC
>APFE031180127.1:0-20497 GCA_000404065.3 Pinus taeda
GCAACACAGCAAAAGCTTCGGCGTAGAGCAATCTTCAGGTGAGACACAGTTTTCTATAGCAATTGCTGGGGCAGAAAAACATCAAAAGAAGGAAAGAGACACTTTTTGAGGGAATTTCTTCCTCAGAGAATTCCTAGCCAGGGAATTTGATTTCTCAATTGCTAAGCAGTAGTAGAGACGAGCAGATCTATTAACTCCAACAAGGAGTTCATAGGCCAGCCTAGCAGTAGCGTAGAGGAGAGAGGAGGTAGTTCGACATTTTATTGGCAAAGATGGCAGCTAATGGGCTAAGAGATCAAGATCGGTTGGACAGAGCATCCAACTATGTGATCTGGAAGGCTAGGATCTCCTGCCTTCTGGATGAGCATAATCTCAAAGCCTATGTCGATGGTGTGGTCGCTGAACTTGCAGATGCGGGTTCCACTCAAGAAGTACAAGGCTGAAATGGCGAAGGCCAAGCAGTTGATCCTCGACAGAGTGAGGGATCACGTTGTATGTCACATTGCTGGCAAAGGGACGACCAAAGAGATGTGGGATGCCTTGGCTACGTTATATCAAGGATCTTCTGAGCAACGAAAGATGTATTTGGAGGAGAAGATGAGATCAATGAGGATGTAGAAGGGGGAACACATTGATCCGTTCCTATTGAAGCTTCAAGAAGTTCGAGATCAGTTGGCAGCTATAGGATCATCACCTCAGCCCACCGAGATGGTGAGGTTGGCCCTAAACTTAGTCTCAGAAGAATGGCAAGTGTTTGTCTAGAGTATCCTAGGCAGAGAGAGATTGCCGGATTTGGAAGTGATTTCGGTCACTCTTCAACAGGAAGAGATGAGGCGAGACTTAGTCAAGTGCAAACTTGATAGCAGCAATAGCAGTGGGACGAAGCCCAAGGAGGAGGAGGAGAATGCAACCCTTGCATCAAAGGGGTAGCAGGAGCAACGAAGGCGGAAGAAGGACGTCTCTAAGATCAAATGTTTTCGGTGTGGTGAATTTGGTCACTACGCTATGTAGTGTCCTCTCAAGAAGAAGGACAAGGACGAGAAACATGAGCCGCAGGTTACAACCACAAAGATTGAGGAGGAGGAGTTTGCCATGATTGCCCAGATAGCTCTAGGGGAGAGGCGGGGTGATCTAGTACTGTAGTTCGAAAGAACTGCAGATGGGCAGGGTCCATTAAGGAGTCCACCTCATGGATCAATACCTTGCTATAGGAGCCCATAACATAAGTAGCAGGATGGACCAGCATCAGTTGGTGCAAAAGATGACAGAGTGACAGTTGTAGTGGCTAGAAGCGCCAGACACTGAGAAACGCAGAGCAAAGTTGGCAGTAGTGCAGTTGGCATAGTGCAGAGTCAATAGTGAAGCAGAGACTTCAGAGGGTCAGTGCAAAGACTAGCAGTAGTCAGAACTCCAGCAACAGATGCATCATGTTGAACACCTTTGGTTCAGTATTTTGGATGTTTTTCCATTGCAGTTGTTGCAAAAGGCATCAACAACAGTTGAAGCAAAGTTGCAGTGTAGATGCAGTAGGCAACAACATGCAGAGTCTGCAACAGCACAAATGTAGCATTTGCGCAATAGTTGGTGGGTAGTGATGTCAGACATCAACAACGCAGAGGGAGATGTTACAGAGTCAAGGTGATGCTTCAATAGGTTGCATTACTAGAGCACATTCCTCGCTAAGAGGGAGTGTTGATTTCTGGTAGCATCGAATGTGCTCTAAGCCTCAAAATTTGCAGGGAGGCTAGGACACATGTATTCTAGAATACCCATAAATCGTTTTGGGAAATTCCACCAAGCGACAGTTTTATTATAATAATTAATTATTTTTAATGCATGCCTAAGTATAAACTTAGGAAATTAAAATAATTAAAAGGTATTAATAAAACTAGGTGTGAATCTTCTAGAAGAAGACGAAGATTGAGTCAATATGATCTGAGCCATTGATTAGAATTTAATCTGAGCCGTTGATTACTCAACGAGAAGATTATAAGGACTTCGATGGGCATTTGGAAGACACATTGAGTGAGATCAAGATAGCGATTTCTCAAGAGAGCAACGCAACAGTTGCTGGAGAAGTCATTGAGGAGATTTCTTGTAGTGAGGGGTAGGGATAGTTTTCCGGTTGGAGAGTTTCCTGATTTGGGGATACATTGCAGAAAAGGCAGAGAGAGATCCAAAAGAGGTAGCGCAGAGCTTCAGAGGGAGTTTGAGATTTAGTTGGGAAGTCAAGTTCCAGAGCCAGAAGCTGGGGTGTGAGACCAGAGGGCCAGAGGAATGAAGTTCCAAACAATAGAAGATCCGTGGAAGAGGTGACGAAGACCCCAGAGAGGCTGATGCAAAGGTTGCGCAGAGCCAGCATGGGGCCAGCCATTCAGGGCCTGGATCAGTATCGGTTCACCAGTGATAGTGTGAGGTATTTCTCACTAATTTCTCTACCAGTCAGATTCTCTATATCGGATAACCAATAAGGCATCCAAAGATTGTATTCAGAAACTACTGCATAATAGTACAAACCCTCAGTTGTTGCACCGGTTTTCCCGAATTGGGTTTTTCTAGGGACATTTGTCCAAAAACAATGGTGTCACTTGTCTCTGTTATTTCTTTCTAGCTCAGTTCTTGTTTCCGCATATTATTTAAGTTGTGAAGGCTGTAGTTGTATTTATTTTGATGTTTACCATACAATATTGTAAATAACTTGATTCAGTAGGAGAAATATAATCAGTTCCTGCAGTAGGGATTTGGGTCACCAGATTTTCACACTTGTCACCAATAGATAGTTATTTGCACATTATTTTAGTTGATGGGCTAATGTAGGCTCAAATTAGGTATTTCAAACTCCTGATGAGTGTATAAATAGGAGAAACATGAATTCATTTGTATCATCACTTTGTATGGTATTATTCTTCTCTCTTGAGAATTTCACACTTTTTTTCTTGGAGGATGAATTGGAGCATGGATGAATTTTGATGTTTGGATTGGATTATCTTATCTTGGAGCTTTTATATTGTCAAGTTGTTGATGGTTGGATATGTTCTCTTACATGTAAGTACGCACATTTAATGCTATTCTTGTTTTACTTTTTCATATGCATTGAATGGGATTTTCGCTATACAAGGGCTAATTGCTACATTGCATAATTGTGGAATTATTGTTTCTATATAGCATCTTTCAATGTTTGGGCCATGTATGTTGAATGAAATCTCCCAGGGATAATTCTACCATTGAATTTATCTTGATAAGCCATCTCTTTTTGCAAAGCAAAGTATAAAAGCTTTGAGGTCACTTCTTCTTGCCTTGAAGACCAAGCAAAGTAGTCCTTAAGGCCTCCTTGACCGAAAAACGAAGTCTTTTCTCATCATTCTCCTAGACTCCATCCTCCCCAAGGGATTAGGCACTGGTCTATCAATAGGTGATCACTCAAAGAACATTTTTCCTCACCTTTTCCCCTTCTCTTCTAGGTCTAGTCAAGTTGGGTCACCTAGGGCATCATTACCTGACAAAGTAGCCATAAAAAAGGTTTGATCTCTTAGCTTCTACTGCACTGGTGTGTCCTCATGGTCTCCTCCAAATTTGAAGAAATTCCGAGGGTGAGATTGTGAGATATCCCAAGCCCTAGCTCTGAGATCAAACTTTTCCCTGGTGTTCCCTAAGCTAGTACCTCATACGATCAATTTGACATCTTTAAATAGAAATTCTTGTTTTGATCCTTTCCCCTTCCTTGTTTGGGTTAAGATCCTCATTGGTTGCTAAACTTCCTCCCCTTAACCTAGGCTGGGTCCACTTGGTCCCATGTGCTTCCATACCTTTGAAAATTTAACTCTTCAAGAACCACTTGGGATACCAAGTTCAATAAGGATTTCAGGGATTGGGGAACTCCTTTATGTTGAAGAAAGTGTAACTAGGTTTGGTCTTCATAAATGTAATTTTGATATTTGTATTTATAAAAGAAAATAAATATTATTTTTGTTATTTATATCAATGAGTTTCTTGCTCATTGAATAGGTCTAGCACATGTTAAAGTGCTATAGGGAAGTCAAAAAGTCAAAATAAATGATGAAGACCCTTAAGGGCATGTTACACCATGTATATATATGTATTAGAGTCAAAGATATTCCTTCAAGCAAAGTCACGAGTCTACTCCATGCAACAACATCACTAAAAGAAGTTATCTGAATTATATATGACAAGTCAGCCTCATCTCAACAAGTTGGCCTCAATTCAGCCTAAAGAAGGGACATACCTCTATATATAAGAGGTTGTCCACTCCTCCAATGACCAAAAATCTACCTCTGAAATCAACGAAGAAAAGGAACAAGTTAAAGGTGAGAAAGGAACGAAGAAAGGAGCCTCTAGTGCAACGAAGAAGGAAGGAAGAACACCGAGCATTAGAGGTCTGTTCTAGGGCTTATTACAGTCACACGTGCGAAGGAAAGAGCCTCTTCCTAAGTCATTACGACACTACTATCACAGTCACATAATTTCGTTGGTTGGGCAATCAAAGTAGGCCTATAAGGCCTCTCACTCAAGCGAAGAAGGAGCTCTCTCAAGTGAAGAAGGAAGAGGTCAATATCACAAGGAATCCCCTCACACGTGCGAAGAAATGGGGCTGCACTACTGTCATAACAACTCCGCAACTACATCTCAAGAAAGAGCTCTGTTGGACAAGAGAGAAAGGTCTCCTCTTATGTGAAAGAGTTCACTAAGGATCAAAGAGAAATATCTCTTCTAGAGCTAGCATAACAAGGACTATCACCAGTTGCCGGAAGAAGAACAAGTGTCAAAAGAAGGAGGACAAAGTGTCGGAAGAAGAAAAAAGTGTCAAAAGAAGGAGGACAAAGTGTCGGAAGAAGGAAGGACTTGACTTGTGCTTGGAGGATATTCTTGTCAAGGGTCTAGGGTTTGGCATTGATCAATAGAAGCTTCAATAAGAGAAATTTACGAAAGGGTTTTCCTCTCTAAGAGAGAAAGGTTTTGCCCAGGCAGAGAGCCAATATCTTGTGTTTTGGTAGCAATTTGATAAAGTAAATGCACATACACTAATAATAAGAAGAAGATCAAGCTAACAAGAAAAAATTGAAAAAGTACTTCACAAATTGTTATCAAGTCTAGAAGAATCCTATCTTATCTAATTTCCCTAGATTATTCAACACTTTACAAGTCATATCCCCTCAACCTAGCCCGTAAATCCCCACCTCCTTCTCCTAGAAAGCTTTGTACCTTGCTTAAAGAGCAAGCAAGTTCCATTCTTGACCTCCTTCTAGGAAAAGGATCATTAAGGCCACTTCACATTCATTTGTTGATTCATCCTTCACAAGTGACTTTCCATATCTCGAGTTTCCTCCCATCGATGAAAGTCCGTAAAGAGTAGGGAGTCTTAGTTGAGGTGACAATGGGCTAAGTCTCCATTGTTTCCCTTGATCTAGTAGTTGTCCCTTGAGGAGTCCCTTTTAGCCCCCCTGCTAGTTTGAGCGGTAACAGGGCCCAATCCACTTTTCCCAACTCATTGGCCAGATGAGGGGTACTTCCCATGTGTCCCGGACTACATGGGTAGGATGATGCTAGGGCCACAAGGAAAGAACAAATCACATGTTGCTCACAACCACACGTAGGGAAAGGATAAACCACATTCTACAGTTACATGTCACAACCATCGTAGGGAAAGGATGAACCACATCCTATGTGTTGAAAAATATAACTAGGTTTGGTCTTGATAATGACATATAATTATGATTTTATGTAAAGAGATGTAAATAAGAAAAATGTAATTATTATGTTGACTTGCTTCATGGGTTTCATGAGCAAGGGATTTTGTTTTTGAGTCAAGACTCCCATTGAGAGTCTTTAAGGTTTATTCATCTAGACATAAAAGAGTCATTGTCATGTAAATGAAGTCATGTTACACTTTGTAATAGGTCAATATTGTCTATGTAAAGTATCCTCCAAGAACTTGTCACCAAACCCCTTCAAGTCGGCCTACAAGCTATGAAGAAACTGCAAGATGAAGTCGGCCTAAACTCTAGTTGTCAAGTCGGCCAAAAGGGAAGCGAAGAAGGGTATATATAGCCCTACTCGACCTCATTTGGAGACACACAATTCAGACAAGCATTCACTAGATAAGTGTGAAAAGGAAGCAAAAGAAAGTCGCCAAGAAGAGGGCTAAAAGGAGAGCAAAGAAGGAGCAACAAAAGAGAAGTGCGAAGCATTAGGGGAATTTTGAGGTCTAAAATGGGCCAACTAAGAAAAATGTACAACCAAAATAAAATTTATAAGAACCAATAGGATTCAAGATGATGATGTCAACCATGGGGGATGATTCACCTTTTTTGGAGTAAAAAAGTAAAAAGAGTTAAAAATAATAAAATAATGAATTTCTTTTTTCAACTTATCTCCCTAAATTTTTACTCAAATTTTGAGTGGGAGTACTCGTTGGATGAAAAATTTAATTCCTCATCCAAGGAGTACCCATGTTGCATACTTTCGATGGACTGTGCTACACGAACAATGAGAAATACATGAAAAACGTGATTGCAATGGACCGTGCAATCATGTTTTTCATGTATTTCTCATTTTTCGTGTAGCACGGTCCATCGAAAGTATGCAACATGGGTACTCCTTGGATGAGGAATCAAATTTTGCATCCAACGAGTGTTGTTGTTCGAAATCTGAGTAAAGTCATAGGGAGATAAGTTGAAAATACGAGTTGAAAAAATAGTTTTTTCTTTTTACCTCTAAAATTTGATGATGTAATCTAATCTTATTTTCTTATTTCCACTATTATTTTATAATTTCCTTAGGAGGCCCATTTTAGACTTCAAAGCTCCCCTAATGATTCTTCTGGACATCATCTTCTGGGTATAGCGAAGATTCTTCTGGAAAGTGCGAAGTTTGGACAACAGAGTCTTCTAGGCAGTGAGAAGTTAAGGCAGTGAAATTCTTCTGGGGTAGTAAGAGCGAGACTCTACTAAATGATTAAAGTAGAGACTGAGGTTCTCTCTAGAAGACCTAGAGATCGATATTCTCTAGGGAAGTTGTGAAGGTGCAGTATAAAAGATAGAGACTGAGTTTCTCAAGGAGGAAAGGCAAAAGAAGGAAGAGGCAGAACATCAAGGTGGGTGACAAGGTTCTTGGAAGGATACTATAGTCAAGGGTCTGAGTCATGGTCTTGGTACTTATCAATTGAAGATCTAGAAGAAGAATTTTATCGGGTTTTCCTATCAAGAGGTGAGAGGTTTTGTCCCTAGCTGGAGAAGCCTATATATTATGTCACTTGTCTTTATTTATTGATAATTGTCTTGATGAAAAGAACACATTAAGAAGATAACAAAGAAAGATCATAAGTTAAGAAGTAAAAACATATCACAAGCAATTATCAAGCAGAGAAATTGTTAACATTGAGTGCCCTAGATTTCTCAACATGGTATCAAAGCTTAGGTGTTGAAGACAAGAAGGGGCAAATAAAGCAAGTTGACACACAAGGATCGATCTTCAAAGAAGGAATCAAAGAAAGTCAAAGGTTAATCAACAAGTTCAAGATCTACATCATAGAAACTAGATTAAAAGCAAAAATTGATGTCGGACCAAGCAAACAAAATCAAGCATATGCTACAATGACAAGAAGAAAGGGAAAATTTGGAAAGTTTGGTCCTCCAAAGAGAAGGAATAACATGGATAAGATAAGATGCTTTGTGTGTCATGAACTTGGACACTATAAAAGAGATTGTCCTAATCGTGTTAAGGACAAGAGGAATAGAGAAGGAGCACACATTACTGAAGAAGTGAAAGAGCCTGAGACAAAGAAGCCTAAGAATGAAGAAGTAAAAGATCTCTATTATGACTGAGATGATCTTTTTCTCAAGGTACTTTAACTTGTAAATTATGGTCTTGGTGCAGTTTAAATTAGATAGGATGCATCTCAATAGAAGCATTAAGTAAGAGCTCGTGACATGGGAAGTAGAAAATATGTTTGGTACAAATCCTACTGATTTCAAAGATTAGGAAGCAATTAGGAAACCTCATGAATATTTATAAAAGCAGAGGTCATCATCGACTGGGATCATCATAGAAGAAAACATCTGCCAAGTAAGGATATGAAAACATCCTCAAGTTTCTCTGATAGAATTCTCATCAAAGGATTCCCCAATGTAGAAAAGAAGCAACAAGTTTTCATTAGGAATTCCACCTAGTGGGATTCAAGAAATGATGATATGATAACATAACAGAAAAGGTGGTCCTTTCGAATGAAAGATAATGAAGAAGTTTGATGACCGAAAGAAAGATGAGGTATGTATGCTTGGATAGATTGTTATGAAGATAATATGGATCACTATTTCCATTCTAGGAAATCTGATTAAGAGAAGAAAGAATCTCCTTCTTCGAAGAATTGCAAAAATCACTCTAGCAACATGAGGACGCTGAATACAATCAAGGAACTCTGATTGGAAGCTCTTGGAAATGAAGTGTGTGAAAAGAGAGGAAGAGATCATGATAATATACAACGATGGTAGAAGACATTCAACATCAGAAGTCCAAAGAAGACGTGACTAGAATATATCTCGGAAGGATGTAAAGACTCTAATGGAAGTCGGAAAAAGATAGAGACGCTTGACATTGAATATCTGTGGGAGATGTGTCAATCTGCATGTAGGATGCCGATACTTACAAGAAGATGTCATGGTGAAAGATCATCACAAAGGCAACACTGATTTAAAGTGTTCATTAATTATTATTGAACTAACATCTGGATGGGCTTATGTAGGACTGTCAAAGGTAAGATCTATGAATGACTTCCAAACAGACCATATAGAAGGATGTAATGTCCTTCTGGAAATATGGCATGAAAGCAGAATTTCATGAAGCAAAGCCAGTTGGAAAATCTGATAGATCACTTTCTGATGAGTTGAGGACATGACTGACTCATGAACAAAAGTGATAAATGATCTATGCCCTATATATAGAAGTTCCCAAAGGATGAAGGCTCCTTATTGTAGAAGGAATTCATGACATCAAAGAAAGGAGCTCTTCATGCAGCTGATTGTTTTAGGATCTCCACGTGAAGAGTTGCTATAGATCCCTGGTTAAGAGGGAGCCTGAGAAGAAGTTTCTTACTTGGAAGAAACTCGGAAATTCCTAAGCCGGAATCTTAGGTACATTCCTCTGTGATAGGAATGAGTACATTCCTTTAATGGAATAAAACGTCTTGGTATAAGGAGCGATAGACATGTTGTTCTGTGCTTCACTTGAGAAGACAGAATGGAGGATTGTGTAATCATTTGGCATCCGATGCTCTTGTGGGATGAGAAAAGGAATCCCATGAAAGAGTAGTCGTGGAGGACCGATATTCTTTTGGGACTGGGGAGTTCAAGAAAAGAATAGTCCTTATGGAGCATATCCTGAGATAACACGGGTGGAGTATGTTCTGAGAGAGACAACAATGAGTATGTCTATAAATCATTTGTCTCGCCAACATTTTGATTTGATCTTGTGGAGAGATAGAGTTGTTAGTCAAGGCCTTGCTATATAAATGTTGGTTGGTATGATGCTATACAAATGAGTTACAAATCCGAATTCTTCTTATGAGAGATTCTTCAGATTGAAAAAGTCCAAGGTACCATTATGAATACCTCCCTAGTTAAGAGGGAGTGTTGAAAAGTATAACTAGGTTCGGTCTTGATAATGACATATAATTATGATTTTATGTAAAGAGATGTAAATAAGAAAAATGTAATTATTATGTTGACTTGCTTCATGGGTTTCATGAGCAAGGGATTTTGTTTTTGAGTCAAGACTCCCATTGAGAGTCTTTAGGGTTTATTCATCTAGACATAAAAGAGTCGTTGTCATGTAAATGAAGTCATGTTATACTTTTTAATAGGTCAATATTGTCTATGTAAAGTATCCTCCAAGAACTTGTCACCAAACCCCTTCAAGTCAGCCTACAAACTATGAAGAAACTGCAATATGAAGTCGGCCTAAACTCTAGCTGTCAAGTTGGCCTAAAGGGCAGCGAAGAAGGGTATATATAGTCCTACTCGGCCTCATTTGGAGACACAATTTGGACAAGCATTCACTAGATAAGTGCGAAAAGGAAGCAGAAGAAAGTCACCAAGAAGAGGGCTAAAAGGAGAGCAAAGAAGGAGCAACAAAAAAGAAGTGTGAAGATTCTTTTGGACATCATCTTTTGGGTATAGCGAAGATTCTTCTGGGAAGTGCGAAGTCTGGGTAGCAGATTCTTCTGGGCAGTGCGAAGTTATGGTAGTGAAATTCTTCTGGGGCAATAAGAGAGAGACTCTACTAAGTGATCAAAGTAGAGACTGAGGTTCTCTCTAGAAGACCTAGAGATCGAGATTCTCTAGGGAAGTTGTGAAGGTGCAGTATAAGAGATAGAGACTGAGTTTCTCTAGGAGGAAAGGCAAAAGAAGGAAGAGGAAGAACATCAAGGTGGGTGACAAGGTTCTTGGAAGGATACTATAGTCAAGGGTCTGAGTCATGGTATTGGTACTTATCAATTGAAGATCCAGAAGAAGAATTTTATCGGGTTTTTCTCTCAAGAGGTAAGAGGTTTTGGCCCTGGCTGGAGAAGCCTATATATTGTGTCACTTGTCTTTATTTATTGATAATTGTCTTGATGAAAAGAACACACTAAGAAGATGACAAAGAAATATCATAAGTTAAGAAGTAAAAACATATCACAACCAATTATCAAGCAAAGAAATTGTTAACATTGAATGCCCTAGATTTCTCAACACTACGCACATGCAAAACACCGCGGGTAGGGAAAGGATGAACCACGTCCTACAAGCATGCCAACCAACAATCGTAGGAAGGATCGTACAAGTGGGGAAAGGAAGAACCACATCCCACCGACATGTCAGCCATTGATAGTAGGGAATGAGCATCCTACATGTGGGGAAAGGATGAACCACATTCCATCGACATGTCCACATGTGACAACCGACAAATGCCTATATGCATCTCTCACTGGGGTATCCACATGAGAAGGTGAACCACTCATCTGGCTCATATGCCATAGGAGAAGGCGAACCACTCATCCTATGCATATCTCATCAATCGTAGGGGAAAGTGAACCACTAACCCTACATACATGACAATTTCCATAGGGGAAGGTGAACCACTCACCCTATGTGTCATATATCATCATCACAGGGGAAGGTGAACCACTCACCCTATGGCAGCTCATAGCATCAAGAAGTACCCTAGGCCCCTAAGAGCTCTCAGAGCTCATTGTTCAACCCGGACCCTCTTAATAGGGTCTATCCATGACTTCCAGCCTCTTCCTGAAGGAAGATATTACCAATAATCTATGTAAGGATGATAGTAATCTGCTCATCCAATCAATAATGATGGAGCTTGGTTGCTCACCAATGTACCATATCAAAATAAAGCAGTACCCAATACTTGGAGTTGATGTGGAACATGGATTCTATGAAAAATGAATCCCATTCAAAAATATCGCAATATACAATGGTGGTTGCCAGTACATGCTCAAATGGCTTCACCGAAGAGCATCCTCAACCAATTGTCTTCATAATAAGCCATACTTGATGCTATATACATTCAGTCTCAATAGAGCAATCGAATCAAGAGATATAGCACTAGATGTATTCTTTTCCGTCCATCACACTGCCAATCGAGCCAACATCAAAATATTCATGGAATCTTAGTTTCCAGCAGTGTACCTCAAATAGAATCATAGAGATATCTCAATAAGTTGTTATCCAATATATGAGGCTCATCCATAGATCGACTTAGAGTCTTCATAGCGAGGCATATGACTGATAGGGTGTGTTAAACACATACATGGCTGAAACAATATGAAAGATAAACATTAGATTCCTTTTCTTATTCACAATGATACCTATTTATAATACATAGGAGTGACCCTTTGTTTCATATTCCAAGTGGTCCCTTGGACTCCCTTTGGCTATTCAGCTTCCACACCAGCCCTTAGAGGATTAGGTGTCCAACATCCCCCCCCCTTAATCGAAGGGTTATGTATGAGTCCAAGAAGAGAGTTGTAATGCAAAACGTGCAAAAATGCATGGCAGCACTAGGCTGAATGTGCTCTCTGAAATGTTGGTATAAGGGGGGTGGTTTAAGGATGACCACCAACATCGGAACGCTTAGTGCAATTCCCGGAACTCGTCCAAGTCTGGCATGACGTTGAGGTCTTCTGCTAGAGGAAGTGCTCCTGATGTTTTGAAGAGGGAAACCTTCAACCATGAAAGGGAGGTCTCACCCCGCATAAAAGGGAGACTCTCAACTTGAAAAGGGAGGTCTCAACCTGTGATGGTTTAAGGATTACCACCAACTCTGGAATTCTTAATGCAATTTTTGGAACTCTTCCAAAACTGGCAAGAAGTTGAAGTCTTTTGCTAGAGGAAGTGTCCCCAATTCTTTGAAGAGGTATCACCAACTGAAGGCATGTTCAGGGGCATCTTTGTCTTTGGCTACAACTCTTAATCTGGTATGGCAGGTTGTGCCTCAGGCTCGCTTGACGTGGCTTTGAAGCTTGTAGATGGCCATCACTTCCCCCCCTGTCAGATACAAGGTGAGATGATGGAGAAAACTCAACTGCAAGACTGTTCAATACTCTAGAACAAGTTTAGACATATGACTGAAATATCTTCTTGGCTGTTGATGCCCATTTCCAAGAAGCAATCCATCCAAGATGAATCTTTGTTCTTGCAGGAGGCTTGTTTTTGAAGCATTTGTTTGAAGAATCACTGGTTTTATGACAATGCTTACATGGATGAAGATCAAAACAATGATCTTTCATATGGCTAACCCGGTCACAGTGTTGGCATTTCACAATCTGTTGTTGTTGCTGTGGAAGAGGAGCATAATCTGGAACACCTGAAGGTGAACTGTCATGAAGGAATCGAACACTCTGAAACTGAATGGGCTTTGAGTAATCTGGAATATGAAAGGAAACCTCCTTATCATATCCAAGACCTATTCTGTGCCTGTTATGGACAAGCTCTTCCCAAGGTCTGATGATCGACTTGGGAAGTGCAGGCTGAATTTCTGCATCTGCACGTACAACTGCTGCTTCATTTTGCACTGGATCTGAATCAATTTGTTTCTTATGAGAGTCTGTTTCAATGTTCTGAACAAAAACAGGTTTAGAATGTTGACTCCACTGCTGTAATTCTTCTTGCTGAAGCTGATATTCAAGTTCCAAAATTCTACCTTTTCTTGTGTATGCTGCAGACAAGTTTCAATGTCAACAAGAGTAGTTTTGTTGATTTCAATTCTGTTGTCATTGGTGGACACAATTAGAGTTCCTAATAGCTCCAATAGTCCATGAACTTTTGTCATTATTCAAACAATTCAAGTCAATAAATGACGACAAATGTAATTGTAAAGGAAGATAGCTAGCAATGCAATATTTTTCAAAATTAAATGTGCCTAATTGTAGTAGGGAAATCCTTGAAGCTATACTGCTTTCTGGCTGCTGGTAACATTCAACAAATTTTAAAAGTGTTAGGATATTTCGACACATAGGAATAGTTAAGTTCAACTTGGTCTAGTATAGAGTTAGGTAAAGTGTGTTTCTTTACCGTTGTACATTTTGTAACTTACAATCCGACGGTCACGATATGTAGTGATCCGACGGTTCATTCTCTCCTCGGTATTACCGACCACTTGATCCGTGGCTTGACACCCGATTGGTCCATGAATTCTATTTAAAGCGCATGGAGGGTCATTTGTAGGTTAACCGTGCATGAGAGAAGCTTATGTAAATTTTCATTCTTTTATTAATAAATTGCCTGTAGTAGCCACGTTGGCGCAGGCCGTGGACTGTTTCCCTCTCTGAGGGTTTTAACCACGTCAAAATACTGGTGTATTGATCTGTGATCTGTTTGTGAGCGGTGACCTTCTGGTGTTCTGTCTGAGGAACTTACCCTGTAAATTCCTACACATATCAAATCAAGAAGTTGAATAAAAAGGACATTTTCAGGTATGCTAAGTTGTATACGCAAGTTCACTGTACAAAAAGAGCATATACACATGGGTTAATAGAACAAAAGGAGTGTATACATCTACACACATTTTCAAAGGAGGAAAAGCGCATACATGTTGGAAAACCAAGGTTTTGGTCCGAGGTATTTAGTCCAAGGTATTGATCCAAGGTATTAGGTTTGAGGTATTTGGTCAAAGGTATTGGTCCTAAGTGGTTTTGGTCCAAGGTATTGAGAAATGCCTAAAACTATATAAGGAGGAGAAGGTCATTAGGCTAAGGCATGCAAGTATTTATTATCTTATGAAGTGTTAGATGATATATGTAGGTTATGAGCTTTTGATGCTTTTCTTGATCTGAACTAAGGATGCACCTATGCGGTCGTTGATGGATGATGGATCAGGATCATAAAGCATGAAATGAATTATCATTATGTGGTTTGATCATGGACATTCTAGATCTGAATACTAACGCATGTTTTATTTTGTAAATGTTATGATCTCGGCATGACTTAAGTCTAGAATAGCTATGAAGTTTTAAGTTAGTATTTGCAGATATGTACATTGTTTCACTTTGGTAAAAGCACGTATACATGCTGGTTCGACACATCAAAGTAGCGTATACCTTATGAACTATGATGTTTGAAGTTGCAATTGATTCTGGTTGTTGATGCAGAGTTCTGGGTTATGCTTTGTGTTCTGGTGATAGTGTTCTAAACGTTCAGATTGATTGATTTTGATGAGATCTAATGATGGATCAAGATCATAATGACTTATTATTATGTGATCTAATAATGGATGGGCTAGATCTGATTGCTAAGAAATTTTTTATCCTTTATATATGATGATCTAGGTATGTCTAAAGTCGAGAAGTGGAATGAAGTTATAAGTAAGTATTTGTAGATCTATATGTTGGTTCACTTTGGTGAAGTTGTGTATACACACTAGTTCAACTCTTCCAAGAAGCGTATGAAAAATAAAACCTTGATGTTCAAGGATGATTGATCTATCAGATCAGTACTATTGTTTTACTGTTGTTTTTCAATGGTGTCTTCTTAGATAAGAAAGTAGGGCTAAATATATAAGGAAATTGAGTCTGATTGATTGATTGATTGAGAAGGAAGGGTGATCCTTGTTGATATCTATTTAGAACTTAGTAATATGATAGTAGATCTTTAGAATGTCACTGATTGGTACAGTTTTTGGTTCAGAGGTTTTATGATTCAGTATCTTTAGAGATATACACAGTTTGGGCTAAAGGAAGTAGCGTATACATGCAGTTTGGGTTCAGCCAAGTAATGTATACACTTTGATGCATGGTTTTTAGGTTACAGCTGGTTCTAAATGATGATGTAGTGTTGTGGGTTCGGATCTATGTATTGGTTATAGTGATCTATCTATTCCAGTTGATTGGTTGAAGTTGATTAAGTATGAATGAATGATTCAATTGTGAGAGAGGTTCAGAGGTTGTTAGTAATTGATTGAGTTGTGGTTGATTGAGAGAGTGATGATTGAGATGTACTTGATGGTTTTATTATAGTTATGATTTTGAGCTTCAATGTTGTTGATGGGTCCAGTATGAAAATTTGATGAAAGGTGGCCTTCAGATTCTGTTGTTGTGTAGCAGGAGTCTCCAGTCTGAAAATTTATGAAACATGGTCCTTGGAGGAAGAGAGAAGGTTGTAGCCTTCTGTAGGTCAACACCTACGTACTGGTAAACATATTCGCCAGTACAAATGCCAAGGGATTGGAGCTCCCTTCAGTAGTATCTGGAAAACGAGTGAAGGTTGGAGCCTTCAGTAGGCCAACACCTACATACAATAAACATATAGGCTAGTACAAGAGCTAGGGGGTTGTAGCTCCCTTCCAATAGAAGCTGGAGAACGAGAGAAGGTTGTAACCTTTTTCAGGTAGAATCCTACGTACTAGTATGAGTCTGCACTAGTTCAATATTGTAAATAGATTTACTTATTATTAAAAGAAGATAGAGATGAAAATAGCAGGTGGTTTTCACCCACATTAGGTTTCCACTTTAAATCTTGTTGTTCATGTGTGTTGCTTATGTGTGATGGTTTATTCTGTTATTACTGCACATGGTTACTGTTTAATGTTTAATAATGTACTAATGCACTGATTAAAGATCAACATATGATGAATTAATTGAATCATAAGCTCACTGGATATATGTTGGTTGCCTTAAGAACAGTTGCATGCACACACGAGTTCCCTTCACTGAAATAACATATATAAATCTGATTATGGAAATGAAAAAGTTATTGATTTCTAAATATTGATTCACTACCCACCCCCACCCCTCTCAGAATTATTTCCAATAAAGTCAAATCCATATTTTCTTGCAAAATTCTCTTCTTTGCATGGTTTCACTGAATGAAAACTTGTCCTTGAAAGATGTTTTCTATTTGGAATATGGATTTTTAAACTTTTAAGATTTCATTGCTAGTTGGATTGAAGATTTTGTTTGAATTCATCATCCTTCATGTAAATCTCTTGTATCAAAATTAGCTTTGGAATGTATATCTTTCATGGATGAGAAAAGGTTTGAAGTTAATCATTCTAAAGGTTATATTTGGCCAAAGGATTCATACTTGTCATATTCTTTTCAAAGTAATCATCTACTAATCCTTCTTGTGAATATTTTAATATTGATCATTTTCTTCATGACACCTGATACCCTTTTCAGTTTCAATGAATTCTTGTGTTATTTTTTTAATAAAGTTCCTCTTTTTCATCCATTACATATCGACTAGTTTCATGTGCTTTCCATATTGGCATTCCTTTTCAATGATTATGATGTGAGTGCGAGTTGTAGCCAGTCACATTCAACATATGAGGAAAGGTGATTATTTTTCTGGAATGATTTGTAAAGTTGTTCAAACTGATCTATATTTGATGTCTACTAACCAAGAATCTCTTTCCTTAATCAACCCATATGATCATGGTTCTTGTTCTAACAAATTTCATTCAATTGATCATTTTCCCACTAGTGTATATAATATGGTTATTTTACATCAGCTAGTATTTATGGTTTATCATCTAAATATTTAGATACCTATCAAGAAGTTGAATGGCACTTCAGCCTCCGGTGATGGTTATTTCAGACCCTCACTATCTTGAAAATATTTTTGAATATGATCAGGTTTAGCTTCCCTCGCAAGATTCTCATCTTGATTCTACACTATTAATTGAAAATTATTTCTCCCGAGGAATTTAGGACTTCCAAGAGGATTATTTTGAATTCCATGATCCACTTTATCATTAGTTAGAAGCATCTTACTTAGCAAGCCCATTCGCTAAGAGAAAGTTATGATCTTTCCTGATGTTTGCTAAGCAAGACAATGTAGATGCAAGTGCTTTCACAAGGAGTTGTATAGGTTTGTATGATATTCATTCCTATAAAAAAGGTAAGGTGATGTGTTGGGTAAAATCAGGTGGCATGACACATATTCTTCCTTTAATAAAGACATTATATTTTTTTGAAAGATATTAAAGTTTTCATTTTTTATATTGCATAATATTATATATCAATTGTAATTTCTCTTATCTTTGTGTTTCTAGGTTGGGATCAATTACGGTGGCTTCATTGGAAATATCATTACACTTAGCCCTAACCTTCTATCCTATTAGGTTAGGAATAGTCTTATTTGTATTAGTTTCCCTTCCATTGCATCCACCTTCTACCTTGCTCTCCATCAAGTATTTTCATTTGTTTGTTTTCTTATTGTATATTTTGCATGTTGATTTATGTCCTACCTCCATTTCCTTTCTTTTTGGTTTTTTTTTATTATCTTTTCATGTATGTTCCTTTTATTTTGTTTAGTAAAACATTGCATGAAAGATGCTCTTGCTCAACTAAAAAGAAAATGTCACAAAATTGAAAAAGGGGAATTTTTGATGACAAACAATGGCTGGCTAATATGTTACCTCTTCTCGATCTTGGCTTTACATATATTTAAAGTAATTTCTGAATAGAGAATATGATACACTCAAACAAAAAACCTTTGATTGAACTATAAAACGCATATATATTATAGGATAGTCATTCCTAAAATTTGTATTGTAAGTAAAGCGTGTTTTTCTCTCCAATCTAGTCAAGCAGAGAAAGGATAAGGGAAAATATAAAGTGAGAAAACCAATATAAAAGGTTATACAAATAATTCTCTGAAGGGGAGACCTCCTCTTCTCTCAATATGTTGGGATCTCTCTTCCTCCCTTTGAAATAATAAATGTCACAACACAGTTCTATTAAATAAATAAATAAAAGGGGAAAGAAGAGAAATACTTCCTCCGTATGGATGTGAAGCAACTGACTTTTCTAGGGTATTTTTAGGCTCACCGACAATGAAACAACATTTGTGCTCCTGTAGTGACTTTGTCGGGCTACTAGCTAGGCCTCCTAGCAATAGATAAACACTAGAGATGAAACTCATATTGTTACATCATAAACTCGCCACACATATTTCCCTTTCCTAGGTTAAAATAATTGTGATTTGGCAAGCCTTGATGTGTGTCTTATCGAGTAAGGGGATGGAGGGGACTATATCTCTAATTGGGTTAACTAAGGAATCCTAGGTAATCCACAAGATGAATCAATAATTCCTAAAATAATGAGACCTTTCACTTAGAATATTAAACCTTAAAAGAGAAGGTGGAGTTCTACCAGTGTGTTTCCAAGTGTTGTCACTATGATAAACATCCTCCAAAAAAATTCTCGCACTTGAATTTTGGAGCCTACTGAGGATTCTACAATTTTTATCTCTATGCTTACTCCATGGTAATTCATGTTTTGCAAAGTTTTCAAGTGTTCTTCCTAGTTTCAAACTATCAAGTCACATGCACTCACATCCATACTTTTCAATGGTTTCTTGAGAACACTTCCTTTATGCAAGTTGGAACAAACATAGTGCCATCCATCAAGACAATTTCTATACACTGTTCAAATCATGTCGATAGTCAAAGCACATTTTTAATGACACCCCCTCTAAGTTTTTTGTATTTGTACTTCTATTTTGGTGAGTTTTCTCAACTTTCATCTTTTGCGCATTTTAGCTTTCAAAAGTGTCGCTTTCACATTTGCGGCTATCATTTTGACTTGATTTTAATTTAGTAAGTTCCATTTTCATGTTATATTTTCTCTGGCATGCATCTATTTTAAGGTCATTCACATTTTGCAACTGTCATATTCATGTTTTACTCATCTCAGAGGTGGCATTTTTATTTTTTCACAACTGTATGTGTCACACCATTGCACATCACCAAATTCAGCTCTGACACACTTTTCTATGTTAGAGCGTTTTACGTATCATTGGAATATGTGCCAAAAAAACCTATAACTTAGCACACCTTTTTGTTGTAGTCACCACAATTGTTGTTACTTGGTTTCTAAGTGTTGTAATGTGTCGTTTCAACTGTTACACTTAGAAATAAGTGTCACTTTGTTGTTGTTTTAAGGTGTGACAATAGTTCATGAGTCTCGTGCATTCCATTGTCTTATATTGATGGCATTTATGTGTGTGACCTATGTTTGATTCATGTTAAGATGCACTTCTTTCTCCTACTCTGTTGGTCCCAAAATTACACATTTTGAGAGCTCTTCTTGGTCCTTCAGCCCAATGCAAGCTCTAAAGGAAATAATTGTCTTAATAGGTGATAAGTGCAACTTATTCATGATCCTCATTGATGCATCTTATCTCCCATACCTGTGCATTGTCTTTTCTAAGGTCTCCTTGTTACACAAAAATATCGTCACCTTGATTATTTGCAATCGATGTAGGTCTATCACCACCTATATCAGCTTCCTAAGCAAGTCTCAAACCTCAGCTCTTCAGAACAAGCTTTAGAAATGAGAGAAAGAGATAAAAAAAAGCAATGTAACTTTTGTTCCGCACTTTCTCTCACTTTTGCCTGTGGGATTGCACCTTCTGTTCAAGATATCTGCATACTTATACGCTCTGTATGTAAAGGGGAGGGTGCGTACCCCTGTAAAAGTCAAAAAGCACAATCTTTATCTTAAAAAACTCATCTTGGGTTAATTCTATAGTTTTCTAGAAGCATTTGTTACGTGGATTGTTCGCTCCAAGTGGTTCATGCATCCCATGAGAGGAGGAAATAATCCCTTGTTGAGAGGAGCTATTCGTTTGAAGGAGGACTCCATCCCTTTGAAGGAGGAGCTAGCAACTGATCTCCATTGCACTATAAATTGAGGCATTCAGTCAGTGGCTGGGGAGGTTAGAAGCTGAACTTTTGAGGGTAAATGCTAGTGAAATCAAGACTTCCTATTTGAGCTTAAGAGGAGAGATTACATACCTTTTTCGCTTCATTAGGGAGTGAGTGAAGCTTGTCAAAGTAGAGGAGACTTCTTGTTGGACCCTGGGAGGAGCTTGTACAACATCAAGGCAAAGGTTGTAAGGTTCTTCTCATTTTGAATTAATACAATCATGCTCATTTTTCTCAACAAGTATCTCATGTTATTTGTTTCATGGACTCCTTGACTTTC
>APFE031180136.1:33227-44858 GCA_000404065.3 Pinus taeda
GCATATAATACTCAGCAATGTCCATGGCAATATTCTGCTCCTTCTATAGCATAGTTTCCTTTGCCCTGGAACCATTGGTCCCCCTCTCCCTCTATAAAATATCCTCCATCTCAACCATACCCTTGGAATCATAACTAGAGGGGGATTCCCCGAATACAGCTCCACCTAGATTACCAATGCAGCAGTAGCTACAATTTCCTCCTTTCCAAACTCCTGCTCCCACATCGCCTGTGCGACCCCAGCTACCTGTGTAACCTAACCCTAACCCGAATAATAAATCAACCCAGGGCATAGAGGCTATGACTACCTTCCAGACTTACCTCATTACCCCTGTGGGACTTAATGAAATTCAATTGCAGTCAAGTAAGGTAATTAAACCAAATCACTACCCTATCATTATCGAGGAGGAATGTGAACCTTCCAGAGGAGGTATAGTAGATCTTGAGGCGACTGTTACACCTATAACAGTCGATACAGAACAAATTGTTACGTCTGTAACAGCCAACCCGAGAAGAATTGTTACTCCTGTAACAACCAACTCGGGCAAGGATGATACACCTATAGTAGCCGACTTGACTATTATAGCTCAGGATCCTCTATATGCTCAGAGATTATTGGGCCTTGAATGGCCTCATAGCCCGAATCTGATTTTCACGTACATATTCCTCTGCTGCAAGCTCTTAAAGAGGTGCATGTTTATGCTAAAACAGTATGATATTTGTGCATTAAGAAACCTGGGAGGAAGCCTAAGGACCCTGCTACTATACACGTGATGGGGAAATTATCTGAATTAATGTCTACTCAGCCTCTTCTAACCAAATATAATGATGCAGGAAACCCTACGGTTACTATCTACATTAATGAACAGCCCATAAATAACACATTGATTGATCTTGGGGCTGCCATTAATGTGATGACAAAGGACCTCTTTACCACCCTGGGGCTACATGGGCTTAGACATACTCCTACTATACTTGAATTAGCAGATAGGTCATGTGTTAAACCCAAGGGGATGTTAGAAGACATAGTAATCACAATAGCTTCCTGTAGGTATCCGGCTGACTTTCTTATCTTACAGCCCAAATCCAACTTGGGGGGACATCCTTTGATCCTAGGGAGACCTTGGCTAGCCACTACAGATGCATTTATAGGATGCAAATCTAGATCTATGGTGATCTCAGATGGCCAGACTACAAAGAATCTTAATCTTTACCCTCCAAAATCAAATGTGGATTTATATAACCCCTAGTGGGATGAATTTGAGCACAAATTGGATCTTTCCCTACCACTCCTCACTCTGTGGAAAGCCCAGTATTTCAAGGATGAGACAAAAGATGATATCATTAATGATTTTATTATTAACTCACTTTTTGTCACTTCCATTGAAAATTAAAAGGAGGAAGAGGAGGTGGAAGATATAGATTTTGAATAGTTGAGAACCACTCTGAATACTGATAGTAGTCCAGAACCAGGAAAGTCTCTGAACATTAACCCAAACTTGACTACTGAGCGAAACCAACTGTTGTTACATCTGCTACAAAAATACAAAAAGTAATTTGCAAGGGACTATATGGATATGAAAGGGATTCATCCCAACCTATTCACTCACCGCATTTATTTGAAAGATGGCTGCAAACCAATTAGACAACCGCAACACTGCTTGAACCCTGCACTGAAGGAGGTAGTGAAGGAAGAATTGCAAAAACTCCTGAGTGCTAACTTTATTTATCTGATATCTGACAGTCAGTGGGTGTCTCCGCTTGTCATTGTCCCTAAGAAGAATGGAAAGTGAAGAGTCTATGTGGATTACATAGAACTCATTAAGGCCACTCAAAAGGACCATTTTCCTTTACCATTTATAGATTAGGTCCTTGACACCCTTTCTGGAAAAAAAAAAAAAACATTTCTAGATGGGTTTAGTGGCTACAACCAGATACAGATTTCCCCGAAGGATCAGGATAAAACAACCTTTACTTGTCTTTGGGGAACTTTCGCATACATAGTACTCCCTTTTGTACTCTGCAATGCACTAGCAACTTTTCAAATGGAAATACTGGGAATTGTTTCTAATTTTTTGAATGACTGCCTTGAAATCTTCATGGACAATTTTACACCTTATGGTGATGCTTTTGAAATATCATTAGCTAATTTAGAAAAAGTGTTGGAACATTGTGTACAGACTAATGTTTCTTTGAGCACTGGAAAATGTCACATGATGATGACTGAAGGGATCATGCTAGGACACTACATTTATGCTAAAGGCATCAAGGTAGACCTTGCTAAAATAGAGGTAATTCTGAAAATTCCAACTCCCAAGATGCAAAACGAGGTATGTAGTCTCTTGGGACATGCAGGGTATTACAGAAGATTTATAGAAAAAATTTAAAAAATTGCATCGCCATTATTTTCTTTTCTCGTGAAAGATGTCGACTTTTTGTGGATAGGAAAGTGTGAGCAGGCATTTTTGAAGTTGAAATGTTGTGTATCAACAGCTCTGGTTTTACGTGGACCTAATTGGGAACTGTCGTTTCGCATAGCTACAAAAGCATCTGATATTGTTGTAGGTGCTATTTTGGGCCAACTGGAGGATTGGAAACCTTATGCTATTTACTACATAAGCAAGAATTTTACTCCAGTAGAGCTCAATTACACAGTGACTGAGAAGGAATTCTTAGCAATAGTGCACACCATCAATAAATTTTGACATTATATCACTGGGTATGAAGTATTTGTACACACTGACCACTCTTCCATTCTTTTTTTAATGAATAAGGAAATTAACAATGGTAGAATTACATGCTGGTTATTGTTGTTATAGGAATTTGATATCACAATTGTCGATAAACCTGGAAAAGATAATATAGTAGCTGATTTCCTTTCTAGCTTAACCATTGATGACAATTTCATTCCTACTGAGGATTCTTTCCCTAATGAATATCTCTTTGTTATTTCTACTTACTCACCCTGGTATGCAGATATAGCCAATTATCTTGTTGCAGGGGAGTTTCCACAATATTTGTCCTCTAAGGAGAAGAGAAATATCATACAAGTGCTACCTATACCTAGATTTATGGGAATCTCTATCACATTAGATCAGATTTCCAGATCAGACGTTGTGTTAGGGAAGATGAGATCTTTGACATCCTTAAGGCTTGTCACAAGGAACCTTGTGGAGGGCACTTCGCAGACAAGCGGACATGATACAACGTCCTTTCGATAAGGTATTATTGGCCAACAATATTTCAGGATGCCAAGAAGTTCATGAAAGGATGTAATAGTTGCCAAAGAATGGGCCAACCACTACCATCAGATGAGATGTCGTTATAGCCTCAAATTGTATTAGAACCTTTTGAGAAATGGGCCTTGGATTTTGTGGGACCAACTAATCCCTCATCGAGACAGAAATCCTACATGTTGGTCTACACTAACTATGTCACAAAATGGGTTGAGGCAAAAGAACTAACCAGAGCCACGGAGCAGACTATTTCAGACTTCTTGTTTGAAGACATATTTTTCCGTTTTGGTATACCCAGGGAGATAGTCACAGATGGAGGGCCCCATTTCACATCCCATGTGATCCAAAAGGTGGTTGAAAAATATAAAATCCATCATATAATCACAACACCTTATCATCCACAAGAGAATGGCTAAGTGGAAAGCACCAACAAAGTCATTGAGGGAATTCTTACCAAGACCATGGCCAGTCACTAAAGGAATTGGGCCGATAAACTTCCAGAAGTGCTATGGGCATACATGATTACATAGAGGAATACCATGAGATTCTCAACATATGAAATTGTGTATGGTAAAAATCTCGTATTCCCTATTGAGTTCGAAATCAAGACATTGAGAACAACATTGCAGGTAAATTTGGATATGGATACAACACAAAAGCATAGGTTGAACCAACTCAATGAATTGGAGGAGAAACAGCTAGCTAATATCCAACAAATAGAGATTATCCAGTAGCAGAGAGCTAAGTGGCATGATAGGTTCATCAAGAAGAATTTCCAGAAAGGAGATTGGGCTCTCTTATATGATTCAAGATTTAAGGACTTCAAGGGTAAGCTCTGCACCAGATGGCTAGGTCCCTATGAGGTAGATGCAGTCTTTGACAATGGGATTGTGAATTTGGTTACCATTGATAATGTGAGGACACCATTGCTTGAAAATGGGCACCGTCTTCGGTTATATCATAAACCTTCTTCAAGGGATTCATTTGTCAACATTGTCACGAATTTGGATCTTTAGATTACAAGGGCAGGGGAAAACCCCCCTTGTGTTGCCAAAATTCTAATTTTTCAATAAGTGTAATAGCTAAAACCCAACCTTCGCTAGCGACTGTGACACCTTCCTAAAAAAAAAAACAACAACAACATAATAAATAAGGAAATAAAACAATCTGGCTATGAAAACCTTTTTTGGGCGCATACAGACAATTTCTGTAGTAGTTGAAAACCACCTTGTGGTAACTATTACACACTCTGTAACAACATTTTTTATTTCAAGCATATTCTACAATAATGTTGTTCCACGACTTTTTTTCTTTTCTTTTATCTTTTGTGAAAATAAATAATGCATAACAGTCATCTTGGTTGTTACATGTGTAACAACCGACGACTTCTAGAAATAATCTGAGTAAATTATTTATTGTGAAACATAGCATGAATCATCGTGGTTCGGAAAGCAGTTACCTTGACCGCTGGAATTAAATTCGTGCGCACCTTGCCACCAATGAATTCTCCCCACGTCACACCAGGGATGTCATAAAATGGTAATATCATTATCTACTTTTATTTAGTAATTATGGAAATCTAACGTGCTATCTCTTTTAACGGCCGAGGTCGACTGTCACATCTAAGCTGGGGGGGGTGGGGCGGCAACGAATTACTTGGTGACATGACCTTTGGATGACCTGTGAGTATTTAAAAACTACAACCAAAACATGATGATCTAGTAAGCATTGTCAATAAATGATCGATCAAGCCAAAAAAATGAATTTTACCTCCGACTAGACCTCCCATAACCCAGCATTAATAAGGAAACATTATTGTGCAGTACCAATCATGATCGTAAATCCTAATTTGAAATTCTTACCTACATCACCCTATCATTTACCCCCTACTGGAGCATTGCATCCCCATTCAGAGTGCTCAGAGAAGTAGAGGAGAACAGTTACAACATTGAAACGGCTGAGTATTGTGTTGACCGCTTCGGAACTTCTCAAAGGGGAAGGGAAAAAGAGAGCAGAACAGCATTGAATCTAGGTAGTGATGGGTGGAGCAACAAAACAACATGAAATAGGGTCAACAAAGGCTTTGGAAAACTGCCTCAAAGCATGTAAAATTTTTAAAGATGCATGCTGGTTTGAGTTTTTCTAAATGTTCGAAGGATCAAACATTGAAATTGCTATGGAGTTCGTGAAAAATTTAGAGAGGAATCAAAGGGAGGTTAGGGGATTAAAGTTGAAGGTTACAGAAAGGGTAATTGCCTAAGTGACGGAATTACCAACATAAGGAAAAAGGTGTTTTAACAAGAAAGTTAATGACCCCTCCTTCAAGGAGGATTTTCTCCAAGGGGAGGAACAACTGGTGAAGAAATGAAGGGGGATTGGCAGGTTGTCACTTCTCCAGCCATGGCTGGTGTCACCCTTTACCTCATCAAGTATATCACCTGTGAGGGAATGGAAAAAATCATATTCAATTACCACTTTCCATTGCTAAACCACCTTTGGCATTGACAACTGATAAATCTTCCCTACTTGTTTCTTGGAAAATATTAGGCGTATGGTCATGGCCATAAAAACAGCTGCGCATCTAGAGACGTGTCACAAAACACGACCTCATCATGCTAATTGTGTTGGATGCCCTAAGTTGCCAGGGTAGGAGCTGGGAGGAATTCATGAGAAAGAAGTCAGAACTACCCGCATGAAGCAAAGTGGGACGTCTGAGGAAGCTCCAGCAGAAATCAAGGAGCAACCCCAGCCCTTGAAAGTAAGGGTTGGAAAGAGGCCAGTTGACAAGCCAATTGGTAATTGGTGGCCGAAACAGAGAATAAGGGTTAGCGTGCACCTAGAGTCCCCATCCATGTCTAAGAAGAACAAGGAGGCAGTAGAGCCGAATGATGAAGAGTAGTCTTGGCCGGAGGAACCTTCCTCACCAGGTAAGAATGAGACTCAATCCTTGCTGTTCAAAATTGAAATTTTAGAAAAGGAAAATGAAAATCTAAGGAAGCAGTTAGCATAGGATAAGGTAGAGGAAAGGGCCCCGGGGTTAGAAACTTTTGTTGAGGCTGTAGAAAGGGCCGGAAAGGGAAATATTCCAAGTGACGTATGAACAACCTGTGTTAAGAAGCTAGTGGCAATGAGGTATAAAGTTTGTAAAGTGGACACCATCTCGAGGGAAACACAAACTGAATCCTGGGAATCTAATGCACAAAAACCTGTTGAAGACATTGTTGTTACACAAGAACTAGCAGTTGAGATGGAGCATTCCACAGAAAGTAATTTGGTAGTCGATACACAGGAACCCTTGGTTGACACTGTTGTTACACAAGAACCAGCAGTGGAAATAGAGGCTTACTAAGGGAAAAATGATACACAAGATCTTGTGGATGACACTATTGTTACACAAGAACCAACAGTGGAAGTGGAAGCTGATCAGGGAGAAAAATAAATTGTTACACAAAAATCCATTGATGACGCTACTGTTACACAAGAACCAACAACCGAAATGGATCAGTTTCACCCTCAGGAGGTTGTTACACCTTCAATTGTTAGTTCATGTGGGAGAACACCGGGTCTTGATGAAGGATGGTGTTCTGAAAGAATGTTATTGATACCAGAGTTACAAAAATGGAAGCAGCAGGCGCTCTCTCTACAAGAGGGAATGATCTCACTCAAGGCACACAAAAAGATGATGGATTCACTGAGGGAGAAATGGTTAAAGGAAGAGTGGGAGAGAGAATGGGAAGTGTGGATACATAAGGAAGATATTAAGAAAAACGACGAATAACTGCAAATGTTATAGTGGTAGGCTCTAGATATGACAAATGACAAGACAAAGCTTCGAGAGCTTGCCTTGAACCTGCTAAGATGCAGGCGGCCTTCCCCATCATATCCAGTGTTCTTCTAGCAACGTTATTATTTATTTCAGTTAAAAGTAGTCTTTGATAACGGGCCTTATTTGGGTTCTTCTACCCTTACTTTTCTTGAAATTTTCGTACTTGTGATTTTGATGAACAGAGCTTACTTTGTGAGCTATTTTTGCATAACATAATGTGTGAGTATGTTAGCACAAAGATGGTAGCAAGCGTTTTCTCCTATATGGGAGATTTGTAGTTGCAGGCTTTCCTTTCGTTATGAGAAACCAAATCAAATGGCTTCTAGCCATGAAATCAACCGAGACCAATGAAGAAAGGGCAATATTATGGGTCAGAGTAGAACTAGGAATGGTTTATGAACTAAGACATGAGTTTAAGTTATTCCTAAGTACCCCAAGGGTCAGAGAATAGCCAACCACTTATAGAAAGAGAATTGTGAGGATTTGCCTCAATTTGCATGCACGGATGAAAAGTCAAGCGCTAGCAGGGTGCCGTAAGCACACCGAGACCTGTAGTGCTGAGTTGCAAGAAGGAGATCCTTTTGAGTACAGGAATTTCATGGCTATTGTTACACGGATACCCGAATATGCTTGGGTAGTGCAGACATTGGGAGCATTTTGGATCAGACTTAGATTCAAATTTCCTTTGATTTGGTTACCAGTAGAAGAATATCAGTCGCACTACCACCTGTTCGACTATGAAGAAGAATCCTGATCATGACAGCTGATGGCTACTCAGGGGCACATGGCTCTGGGTGAAGACACTATTGGTGCCTATAATTTTACAGACTTGCATCAGGGGTATAGCAAGAGGAGCTGAGGTTTTGCATGGGGACATGCAATTTTTTCAGTTGGGGGGAGATGTTGGGTGTGGTTTTTATATCTGTTTCCTACACTTTCTTTCCCCAGTTTTGATCCTCTTTCCCTCTAGGACCATGAAACTTCACATGTTAATCACCCTTTTTCTCATTTATACAACCTATATTCACCGTCATGTTATTTTTCCATGTTTTGTTGAATATTACAATATAATAGTCCTTTTTTGTGGCTAACTGGGGTAAGCATTGGAAAAGTATTTTGGATCCTCTTTTCTTCAGGTGTTGTTTGTTGGGACGAGGTTATGCAGCGAACAGGCCCCGTTGCTCGGTTTCAGAGCAGGGTAGAGTAGATTTTTGTTACACCTTGTATGTTGTTACATATTGTTGTTACACATTGTGTGTTGGTACAAGTGTTGTTGTTACACCACGTGTTGTTAAAGATGACCATTGTTACACCAAGGATTTTGTTACCCAATCATTGTTGTTACATCCTGAACCGTCATTTGACCAGAGGAAATTTTTGCACCGTAGCTGGCAAAGTCGTGGGTACTATTCCACACAACAATTGTCAGGAGTTATGAATTGTTTATTTAGAAGTAACATATCCAAACGGTTGTGATCTTAACCAATGTATCTGAGAAGAATTTGTATTTAGAAACAAGCTATAACTACTTCTATTTTTATGATCAGCATGAGAATCGTGAGAGTCTCATGACTGATCTATTCGTGATTTTGGATATGTAATAATTATAAAATAAACTCGATTTCTCATGTATGAGGATGACATAGAGAAAAGCATTGTTACTCTTATCTTGTAACTTTTAATTATTTTTAATATTGAAGGCACTATGGTGATGTTGTTATTGTTCCTCATCTGATTCTTTAACTAATCTCGTGTTTATCCATGTGCCCCTACTAGGGAGGAAGGGCCCTCCTCTTTAACAAGGACTACAACTGTAGAAGTAGTTGTATATTATTGTTTATTTTATTGTTGTATGGTATTATGTTGTTGTTGTATAAATTGTAAAATACATCTGCTTCAGTTCCAGAATATATTATGTTGTTACATCGGTTTGATTAAACAGAATGGTAATGACCAGCTAGTGTAGTCATTATTTTAATGTGTTGCACTCCCTTTCTCTGGTAATTGTGAAGTGTGATTTCATTTTTTGTGGAGTGCTTTAATTTCTACATGAATGATTTAATTTCTGCAAGTGATTCAGCGACATTCTTTACTATCTTTTTTTATTTTTCATTCTTGGCTCTAGTGTATCGGCACAGACAATGAAAAATCCATTGAAACAGCAAGACCTACCCTGGGTTGAAAATTAATGGTTGCAGTCTTGGTCAGTTAGGATTGATTAAAATAGTACTACAACAGGTTACAAAATAATTTGTGTGGGTTAAAACAGTCACCAAGGATGTGGTATCAAAAAATTGATACATATATATGGGACTTGGCTTCAGAAGGAGAAAAGAAGATCACTATGTGTATTTTAAATTAATTGGTGATCATGTTATTTATTGGTCTTGTATGTGGATGATATGTTTTTTATTGGAAATGACAAAGAAATTATCTAGAATTTGAAGGCTCCTATTCTTTTAGGTGTAAATTTATCTACTGAATAGTGTCCTAAGGCACAAGAAGAGAAAGAGCACATGTCCTGTGTTTCATATGCGAGTGAAGTTGCTAGGCCAATGTATGAAATTGACTGTAATACACCATACATTGACATGCAGTGGGAGTATTGAGCAATTTTATGTCAAAACCAAGGAAGGAGCATTAGACAATAGTGAAGAGGATTTTCAGGTATTTGTGTGGCACCAGTGATTATGGTTTGTGCTACCAAGGAAGAGCAGGATTGAAAAGAGTGTTGGATATACATGGATTTATTGATGTAGACTAGGTTGGAGACCTAAATCAGAGAATATCTACAAGTGGGTATATGTTTAAACTTTTTGGACGAGCAGTCAGTTTATGAGAAAGAGATAGTCTGTAGTGGCACTTTCAACTACAAAGGATGAATACATGGCAACCACTCATGCAAGAAAGGAAGAAGTTTGGTTACAGAGATTGTGTTCAAGTATGGGGTTGGTACAATGAGCTATAAGGATCAACTACGATAGCCAAAGTGCAACTTTCTTGGCAAAGAACTCTTCTTATCATTCGAATACAAAGCACATTGATGTTCAGTATCACTTTGTGAGGGATATGGTTGAAGACAAAGAGGTTTTGCTAGTAAAGGTGGACACTTTGGAGAATGTTGTAGATCAATTGACAAATTTTGTGAGCACTGAGAAGTTTTCTTGGTGTAGAGAAACAATGGGTGTTGTAGCTCAGGACCGGTGACTTTGCACTCCTGCGGCCTCCTATGCGGAAAGAAAACAACAAGTGGGAGATAACAATTATATGAGTCTAACTCCGACCCACATATCCAAGAAAGAAGAATCATCTCATAAAGGTCCGGAGTGTGTTTACAAGGTCACTTATGAGAAACTCTCAAGGATTCTGTTTATAACTCATCATTTTTTTAGAGCTCTTGGATTACTCCCTATTACATCCATTCTTCCTCATAACCAATCAAAGAAAGATACAACCCATCATGGTGTTCCAATTTATTCAGTGGAAGATTTAGTTACTGCTACCCTTGATGATTTGGCTAACTCACTTGAATAATCCTATGATCAAGCACCTATCACAAGAAATCTGGAGGGAGACGGGGAGGACTTTCATTTTTCAAATAATGAATAGTCAAGTGATAATAAACAACCAAACCATAACGAAAATCTGAACAGTGAAGAAGAAGAGTGTTTAGTCAATTTAGTGTGTCCTAAATTTCTACATAAGTTATCGATCTAGGAGTCATAAACTGATGACGTGTGGTGCACTGTATGTGTTAGACAACCCTTTTCTTGACTCACTATTTTTAGTTTTTATATTGTTTTGGGGTTTTGTTCTTTTTGGTCTCCTAAAGTGTTTAATGCAAAGGGAAATCCTACTCTAAAGTTTTAAGAATACTTTTAAAGATCAAGTGTGGATGTAGAATTGAAGCCAAGGTTTATGCTTCTTATGGTAATTTCCAAACTCGGAACTTCAAAGATCTCAAAACATGTTGTCTATAAAATCAGAACTTGAACAAGAGTGTAAACATGTAGCTACATAAATCAAGCTAAAAATGAAGTACTGAAAATGAGGTTACTATCTCTGTTTTCCATCCTAATTACAGAATTGAAATCTAATAAACTGCTGCACTCAAAACCAAAAAGTAAAGAAGCTGAAAACTAGTCATTGATTTCACCCATAATCACAATATTTCATCAATTAACTTCTAAAATGGGGTTAAGCTAAGGAATCTGGAAATATCATAATATGGCACGAAAGAATGACATTTCAATTATCTAATTTGCACTCTAATGAAAGAAAAGTCAATTAGTTCATCTATAATCACAATATTTCGTCAATTAACTTCTAAAACAGGGTTAAGCTAAAGACTCTGAAAATATCATCATATAGCATGAAAGAACTGACATCTAAACTATCTACTTGCAGACTAATGAAAGAAAAATCAATTACTTCACCTATAATCACAATAGCTTGCCAATTAACTTCTAAAATGGGGTTAAGCTAAAGGCTCCGAAGATATCATCATATAGCATGAAGAACTGATATCTAAACTATCTTAAGCAGTAAACAAATCTCACTAAATAAAAGC